>JASANE010009460.1:0-11957 GCA_030248225.1 Trileptium ribeirensis | reverse complement strand
GTCACTGTACTTCGTTCAGTTACGTATTGCTATGACAGGTCTGCAGGTTGAACGCCTGGGCCGATTTTAGAAATTTTTTTTTTCTTCGTGTTGCATATTCTCTTGTGGAGTGCCCTTTCATTGAGCACTTTTTTCTACGAAAATTGCTTTGTACTCAAAATTAAGCAAATGTTGCTCAAACTTAGGGATTTTTGCCATTTTTTCAGCTTTTTCACCGCATCTCGACAACCGTTCGTGCTATTTCGGCGATTTTTTTACATAAAATGTATTTTCACGTTTTCTAAACAGCTGTATATAGCTGATTGACGTATTTCATCTCTTTCCTTAAAAATTAAGCAAATTCTCTTAAAATTGACTTAGGGAAAACTAAGTTCATCATATCTCGACAACCGTTCGTGCTATCTCGGTCATTTTTTGACATAACATGTACCTTCACGTTTTCTAAAAGACTGTATACGAGTGATCTACTTACTTTTATAAATTCTCTTAAAATTAAGCAAAGTCTCTTAAAAATGAGTGAAAAATTATTAAGTGTGTTATAACTTTTGAATGACTCGGCCGATTTGGACTAAATTTCATTGATGGGTACACCTTGATAGATGTATTGTCATTCTACTGTATAAATAACTAGACGTTTTCATGTCTTCCTCTTATTATTGTTACCAAAAATGTTAGAAATTCCACAAGCTGTATGCACTATTCACGCCGTTGTTAACCACCATGCCTCCGTCACCCACGTTTACGTGTTACTAGTTTATTTGAATGTATTTGTGATCGACGTACTATTTTTGGACGGTACTGTATCTCCTGTAACCCCGTTTAAATAATGCATTATATTTGTTTAAATCATACATTCCAGCATAACAAAATTAACGTCAATGGCTTTTGGTGTAGTTGTAAAGCTAGACATGATGGCTATCGCTCGTCCCGCATTCATGGGTTGATCCACTTTCTTGTTGTTATTATGTAATTTACTGTTTATTTTTAGATACCGGATGCGGTTACGCTACGCTATTTGCAGGAAGCCGGGTTTGACACGAGTGATCCAAGAATGTAAGTACACATTATAAATTATAGAACTATAAGAAAAAGTGGTTAAACGAAATTAAGCGAACGGTGTTCGTATTGATATCAAATACTAAGCGATATTTGCGCAAGTTGGTTGCTAGGTGGCTGGTTTCAACAGTATTATAGTGTATTTCAAAAACCAAAATGAGCCACCAAAGTGTCGGAGCATATTATTAAGGTTCAGACTCGGCTATGCCTCCGTGTATCACTTTGCCGGAATGGTAGGCTCATAATGTAGTTTTAGGGCCTTCGTTTTCACCTTACCTGCCCGATCTGCTGGTCGGGGCAGTTCCGAAAATGAACATTGACACCATGTTCATGGCATTTTTTTGGCAGAGCTATATTTTCGAGTAACCTATAGGCGACAGACTGAGCTTATTTCTGGGTCAGTCTGCGAGTGTATGGACCTTTTTAGCACTACGCGACTTAATTCGTTAATGAGATTCAAATGGGACCTAAAACTAGTACGTTTGTTTCATCGCCAATATGATGGATTCTGAGTGTTGACAATGTAATTTAGAGTGCCGTGCACAGCTATATTGAGCCCCAACTTACGAAATCATCTGAATATCAGCCAAGTTGCTTTAATCGTTGAGATGATGTACCTGCTCATTGCGTATTTAGCTATGTGCAACTGCTTGGATGAAGACAAAGGTGTACAAAATAATACCAAAACACCCATATAGCACGAGCGGTTGCGAAAATATAGTTCTTATTTTGGGTTTTATGGGCCCATTTTAAACCCCTTTTAACCAAGAGACTATATCCGAAAAGAGCCATGCAATAAAGCACAATACACAGCCTTATAGCGTTTCTGCCATACAAAAGCAGTTTAAATTTGGCTAAGATACTCTCAGGGTTTGTTTAGACACAATCCGTAGCGTGTTGCGTCGGACCCCGTTTTTACCCGCCCCATTCCATTTGGCACGCTTTTACGACCCGAAGAAGTCGGAATCTGGTTTTACATCTACCTAAATGGTACAAATAATATAGATTTTAAACTTTCAAATGAGCTATCGCGCAAGTCAATCCGTTCCCAGTTATATATGTCACCTCCAAAAACCCTAAAAACGGGCACCGCAATTTTCATCTCTGGCCAGTGAGAATTTTTCTCTACGCTCCATCGTCTCGCTCCACGCTTTCCTGTACCATACACCTCAGAGTTTGCAAATTAAAAATTAAATTTAGCATTAATCTCGTCTTTACAGCGTTTGAAGCAGTAGATTTAGCTATGGCCGCAAAATTTGGATTAAACTTTTGGTGTACCATTAACGTGTTAATATGCAGGACGAAATACGTTACAGGAACGGCTGTTAATTCCACTTACATCTAACACCATTTCATCTCAAAATATACGGTTGCAATCGAAAGAGATCGAAATCGCAATTGATCGAAATTTCGTTTAATCGCGATCGATCGATTATTTTGCACATATTTCTGGCCATGGCTGTAATTGAAAGTTTAAAAGCATGTCGTATTTATCTTCACCTTTTCAATAGAAAGTTTTTTTAATTGTTTTTTACTAGACGTTCACTTCTGTGCGTTAATTCTTTAACAAAATAGTCTTGGCCTGTAAATTTTTAATTATATGCAGTCAATACTAGTAACTCGCAAGCGAGGGCGGAACGGAACAAGCGTGGTTTCATCAAGTGATAATTTTGTAAATTAACCTTATAACGGGCTTTGTGTTTGATGTACAGTACCCGCCAAAAATGACTGTCGCTCGCTCGACACTCGCTCGAAATAAATTTGTTCTAAAAATAGAATTTTCTATTAATTTAAATAGTTGCGAAATCTCGAGCGAGCCACTCGCTCGCGACTCGCTCGAAATGCGACGGTCATTTTTGGCGAGTACTGTATACTACACTAAAACCTCAGTAACCGTGAATGCATTTAAAACTCTAAAATCCCGTCGACGCTAAACCCACCGAAAACAACTGAAAACGCACGACGTATTCGTGTTGGCCTCCAGATAATTGAACCATCGTATTCAGCAAGCCTAAAAACATATACTATTTAGAGCATCTTGATGCCCTGTGCGCAATACTCAATACGTAAGCAAACTACTGAAGTCACTATATTCTTACAATCGAGTTCATTGACCGCAAGCCCATTGAAAACCTCCAATATGGTATGGAGTATTCGTGTTGGACTATAGATAATCAAACCGTAGTATTCGTCGTACCGAAAAACCTATATATAGACCACTCTTAATGACAGGCAAGCAGTAAGTAACCAAGCCAATGAAAACTAATCACATTTTGTAAATCGGGTTCGTCGACTGTAAAATTCTTGAATTTTTATGAAAAGGTATAATATAGTCGGCCGCTTTTGCTCGCTTCATTTCAATTATTATTTTGTTTCAGCGTTCGTATGATTTCGTTGGCAACACAAAAGTTTATATCCGACATTGTGATTGATTGCTTTCAACATGCCAAAATGAAAGGACAGGGACAGAGCAAAAAGGGATCGAAGGTGAGTGAAACGTTCTTTTTGTCATTTGGTAACTTTTGGGCATGATGGTCGCACTTTGAATTTTTATCGCCGATTTTGCGGAAGCACTGGTTGAAGAAATTGAGTACGGTACTCGCCACATTTGACCGCTGCTCACGCGAAACTTGCTCATGGAGAAACGCTCAAATTTTAGAAATTTTATAACTTTGTTTTTGATTAGTCGATGCTGTTTCCTGCGGCGACAGTCAATTATAGCGAGTACTGTTTAAACACTAGAGTTTCATGTAGTAATTACACGTATTAAGAATATGCGAGACTAATAATTCTAAGCATAACAAATATTTTCACACGTTTATTTTCAACATTTAAAATGTATAAAAATATTGTGTGTCAACGAGAGGACACTGTCGGATCGGTTTCAAGACGGGTGGGGTATTGCCACAGACAACACTGTGGTTGTCGGCCAATTTTTGGTCCATCGAACCCAAAATATCCTCGCATAGCATGTTTTATTTGCATGCAGTGCGGAATTTTGCACAATCCTAATGTAAGCTTTCGTTCGTCCAACTGTTATTAATGAGAATGTTCGTCTAATACCATGGTGCACATGTTACTACAACGGAAAATATTCTGGTACGCGAACAAGGATTTTAAGCATCTTTTACGGTTTTCGTTCGGAATATTACAGAATCGGTACCTTGAGAGATTGCAGTCAGGTAACGTAAGGTCTGAAAATTTGGATCTGATACGGCCACTTATGTCAACAACAATACTAGGAGTTGGGTTTGGCACAGCCGAGTTCTGTGGTAGTATCTTGGAAACACACTATGTTTCTCGTTGATGTTTCAGTATCGTAAGAATTGAAAATGGATGCTAACTTTTTGCCGATGAGCTTGCAGGTGGAAACATAAAAACAGTAGCATACTGAAAAAAATCAGCCGGTGAAGACAGCTAGCAGCGGAGATAGTACATCTGGGCTCCTAGTCAGTGACCGCCGTAATTATTTTTGTATGACTACCCAGTCTTTCAACGAGTTTCTAAATTTTTGACTAGGTATGCTGCCTTCGTATTCACATGACTGTGCAGTATCACAATCAATACTTTATACGTATACTTGTGTTTATTTTAGTGGATCAGTCGCTTGTGATTATATTTTTTATTTTGGTTTGGAAATTTGATTAGGATGCGTCTGTTTTCTCGACTATTCAGCTTAACAGAAATTTTAATATCACCGGTCCTGAAACGGCATAAATACGTTGAAAGTTGCAATTCACGGGCACGATTGATCACCCGCATGATTTTAACAAGCACCAAACATAACGATACAACGGTATGAATACGTTTCATAAATTGAATATGGGGCAGGCGCCTATGGCAGTATATGTCGTCACTTCAAATTCCATCAAATATTGTAGCTTTTCTGGTTACGTTACTCATTGGATCGTGGAAGCATCCAGTGGTACTACTCATTTGCTAAGTCGGTTCCTTTAGTCCTCGACCGATCCATACAAGTATGCAGGAATTAAGTATGTAATTGATATGTACTCTAACGATTGACACGGAGAATCGCGCTAATATAGTTCGTTATTCGTTGGTCCATGTCCATATATTGATGTAAATTGGCTTTCCGACAGTTTGTGATTTTAATTTTAATCGAAATTGATTCAAATTGCCGGAATTAATGCTTTTATTTTTATTAAAAACGAATTATTAGGGTCATACTCATTATTGAAATGGAGTTCCACTTAATAGCTTTACTTGCGCCAAAAATCGTAGAAAATTTTTTTGTCCGTCTGTGGACATATTAACTCATTTCCGGATGGATGGATCTTCACAATTTTTTTTATTTGATCACAAATTCAGTCTATTGGTGTCGTTTTATTTGACGCTAAACTTGTCAACCACGTGTCTCGGTTCAAAATTAGCCCCAAAGGGTCAATGATCACATTTTTATAAATTTAGCCTTTCGGGTATCTATTTTTCGCGACGATATGGAGCCTTCGCCAAAATAATCTCCCGAACTTCTCTCATCGAGAGCTAAAACCTTGTTGTTATGCATTTTTAGAACTACTGTTTTCGTGCTATGATCCAAAGTTTAAAAAATACCCCTTCATCCCTAAAACAGTGAAACTTTAAGGTTTTTAACAAAGCAAGTTTTTTTGTTTGTTGTGGTAAACGATAGGATTATACGGTTATTCAATCCTTTCAACACGCATATTGGCTCTGTTATTAACCCTACCGGACCGTGCCGTAGCAAAATTTGATAAATTTTGGCACCAAAAATAGACAAATTTCGTCCTTTTCCAATATAGATGTATGTAGGTAAATCGAACGTGTGTATAGGTTTTCGCGATTGCAAAATACGATAAAAGCAATTGTATTTTGTGGTATGCGTCAATTATTCAGGCGAGTTTTCAGGGAGTTATTGCTTAAAAATAACTGCTAAAATTGGCGATTTATAAATTTCAAAAGTTTTTGTGTTCTTGATTTTTGGGAAAAGAAATAAAGAGATATTTGGTTTTGTTATATGGCTAAAATCTTTCTAGCGTTGTCATTGAAGCATTGCCGGTGTATCGTTGCTATCATGAGATTTTAAGTGGGTTTAGGCAACTGAATTTGGAACGAAGGAAAGAATACTCTGTAAAGATGATCTCGCCGCTACAGCAAAGTAAAAATTTGAGATTGTGACTTGAGATGGCTAACGTACATGATTTTAAGTGGGTTTAGGCAACTGAATTTGGAACGAAGGAAAGAATACTCTGTAAAGATGATCTCGCCGCTACAGCAAAGTAAAAATTTGAGATTGTGACTTGAGATGGCTAACGTACATGATGCATTTATACGCTGCTGAGGAAAGCTGGTGCTTTCGGTCATATAAATAGGGTCGCGAATGCTCCTACAATTCTTCTTCTTACGCTCTTGAAACCTATTGCATTATTTAATAATTTACATTCACAAACAAAAATAAATGCATAAAACAAACACAACACGCCAACCAGCGTAAACGCAAACGATGGCTGTGACGTTCGCTCATAAACGAACGTTGCTACGTTTGTTTTCGTTCACTTATTTTGTACCCGGCTGTTGGTGCAGTTACGAGCATTAAAATAAAAGCAGATCTGTCTGGAACTGTTCGATTCTTGAAAAATTATTGTTCACCAATTGAATATATTTGCGAAACGATTTATTTGCGTTCGTATATGGATAACGTATTTTGTCCTGGGGCGAATTATTTTTGGTTTCTTTGATTTTTCAGGACGTTAAATTCACTCTAACAATGGACATCTTAGCGCCAGTGCTCAGCGAGTATGGTATCATCGTACGGAAGCCGCCATATTATAGCAGCTGATAACCACTGGTATAACAGCGTGTTCATCATGAATTTATACAAATTTTTTTGCACATTAACCCTTTTATTGTTATACCCGGATCTCTACTCTTGTTTCTGACGTTTTAAGGGATTGTGGATGAGTCAGTTTTGTACATCAGGGATCCCGGAGATTAGAGTTCAATTCGTTTTGTACCAAATTTTTTAGCAAACCAAGGAATCCGCTTACGAGCGTGTCTTTTAAAACTGTTTCGATAAAATTTTGTGCTTGGTTGAGCCTAACCTAACGTCTAAGTTAGGTTCAAAATTGATCCTATCAGAGCTCACAATAACCAGAGTTAGAATTTTTTGCCCTAACGTTTGAGGAAACCATCCAGAGAATCTATTTCTGTGTCTTTTGAAGCTCCGATCGATATTCTGCTTGGTAAACAGAGGTGTTGTTATGAAAAGTTGTTTTAGCCTATTCCAGGTAAGTTTACGGCACTAGCGGCTCCAGAAAAAATTTGTTACAGGGAGCGATTGTGCTTATTTTTTTGACAGGGCGGTAGCGGTATTTGCTGAAAATTTTTCGACTGATATTTACCTATTTTAATGTTCGCCGTATATTTCACATTTCTGTTATACGTGTCTGTTATAAGGCTGAAAGAGGGGGCGCCCGAATGTCGGATCCGCCAGTGATTTATGCTAATACATGTTACCCATAAAAATTAAATTTTGTCTTATATACGGTTACTTGCAGCTTAATACTTTTCAAATTCTATTCATATTGTAAAAGCGTACATCAAACATTTCTACACACAAATCTGATGGAATTTCGTATTGCATCAAATACAGGTTATATTTCACGAATTTAACTGGAATGGTGGTATCTTTGGTGAGTGCTCGATGACACTGTTGCATCTGCATGTAAACTATAAGCTTAATATTAGTAGCTAAATGTATCTATGTTTGTATTGTATATATTTTTGACGTTTATGGAAAAATGGGTGGTTATGTCGAATTTCCCGTTTTATTATAATCAGGTCATTGCGCTGAAATGAATGCTATAAAAACTGGAGTGCTATACTCAGTGGAAATTTTGACCAAATTGTTAGCCCAATTACACTTTTAAATTTCAGTCAGAAAAACTGGATACGCTCAAACAATATAGCTACTTATATACAAACATTTAATCGTTTAGAAGGAAAATATTACCCAACTCATTGTGGCTAGTAGGTATAACAGTATGACTGTCTGTTTTTTTGAGAACGCAGTTTCCTGAGCATCGCTAACCACGTTGTACATCATGTAGTGGGTCGTGCCAACATTGCGGCGTAACATAAAATCCTTAATAATGCACAGCGTAGTGCGGGAGTTCGGATGTATTGAGAGTGGCACAGCATTCATTTCACTTAAGCAACCCATGATAAGGCTGGTTACATTGGCCACGTTGGACATATCTATATGCCCTTTATATACGCATCTAAATTTTAGAACTAAATATTATAATAAGGAGATTGGCAAATTCTTGAACGAAACTCAGTTAGTGGTCGTCGAATAAGTAACTCTTTGTTAAACCCAGAGGTAACTGGAAGTAGTAGCGTTATCTCAAAACTGAATTAGAAACCTTGAAGAGGTAACCAGTATACGTTTCTACCTTATGCGAGACAAATATAAGCGTATTTTGCTTGATTGTTGTATTGTAGTAAACTGTTGGTATTTTTGCATTAAATGAGCAATTTAGGATACACTAACTTGTGCAATTATCACCGGTTCGAATACGAGCCGGCTTTAAAATCTACTTTTATTCGATTACCTAAAGGCGATTTCACACATTCAAACTTTTGCTACAGATTTGGCTTATGCATTTTCAGTGAATTTGAACGCATGTATTCCAAAATTTTGTAACGCATTGCCTCAGGCCGCCAAAAACAAGGAATAGATGCTGAAAAACATTGAAATCGAATTTCGATAGATTACATATTTTTTCAATTGACAAGTTTTGAGCAAAAAATCTAACGGCAATCACGAATTTGTAGGTACTTTCGTTTTTGCATTTTATTTGTTGAACTAATAGGTCGCGGAGACCTCTCCCAGCCCACACTTTAAGTGTTGTAATCTATGATGGTAAATTGCATCTATGATGTGCAATTTTAAAATAACCTATCGAATTACAAATGGTTTACAACACAAATATTTTCTGTAATATGACAACTTAAAGCGATTTTCATGGGATTCAAACCCAACGACCCAAGTCTTGACAGTTGCAGTATGTAATGGTTAGAGGTTTTGGCAACTTGTTGAAAATTTTGCCATGGTTATTTGAGCAAGACAATATTTTATTGCGTTTTACCTGGTGTACCATAACTTTCTAAACGCTTGCTTATATGGACAAAATTTGTTTTATATTCGTAGGATTTTATCTTCCTAACTTTAGGATCGCCCGTGGGCAATATGCCTAAAAACTTTTTAGGAAAATTGGGAAACGTATGAAATTTGATTTTCTATTTAATTTATCTGCCCGTGCCGTAACCACCTTCCTAGGCGACGGACATTGGGGGCCTACGATTCATATTGAAATTTGTATGGGGAAACGGGTGGCTGATCCCTCAAGGAAACCTAACCCTTAAATTTTTCTTTTTTTACCGCCACAGTTTTGTCGCAAATCTCCTGCCGTATGATAGCATAGTGCATATACTGGTTTGTTTTATTATACCAGTATATCTTCATATATTTATAAAATGTCGGGATTGATTCCTAGTTTACAGCCTTCCCCTTCTTTTTAGGTATCAGAGCTCATTCCTAGTCTCAGAAACATGAAAACCGTGGGGTATATACAGTACTTCCCAAAATATATATTAATTTAATAAAAATTCATGTTTAAACATTTTCTATCAATATGAACCATTATTTGTTAATTAATGTATAAGCCGGGTAAAGGCATAAAACGGTTAATGATATTAAAGATGTTCATTACATACATAACCGTTCTTTCACATTTTAAACTCTATCAATATGAACCATTATTTGTTAAGCTGGCTAAAGGCACAAATGGTATTAAATGATATTAAAGATGTTTAATACATAATATAAATTTTTTTTTCAAATTTTAACTCTATCAAATATAAACCAAGCTTTTGACGTATAAGTGGGAAACGGCATAGATGGTCAATCCGTGATATTAAAGCCGATCCTAGAGTATACCAAACGACAGCCCGAAATTTTATACGACCTGTGTCCTCAAATATACATGAATATACATGTTCAGCACTAATTTTGATATATATATATATTACTGCGGAAAAAACAATTAGGCTTGTACATATTAATGCTGTTTAGGAATGTAATTTGTGACACTAATATGGTTTGCGCCACAAAAACTATTATGCCTTTCTGTTTATACCCGCGTCGCGAGATTATTTTCTTGAGAAAACAAAATTTAAGCAGGTTATTTTGTCCTGTTAATATTGCAGTTGTAAAAGAGAATTCTGGAATACATTTTAAAAAAAGCAATTTTTAGATAAGAGAACAAAATATAAATAAAAATAAGTGTGTTGTCTTTATAAAATCATTTCGACAACGGATTGTGTTTTGCCAAATTTATAAAATGAAATTGGGGGAAAATATGTGTGTTTAACAGTGTTGTGGTGTTCTATATTAATTATATATAATATGTATATATTTCAAGATTTGACGATGAAACAATAGCTACCAATGTAATGTTTAGGGTACTGCGTTAAATGCATACTATGCCGTTCTCGAAGCATACTAAGCCTTAGCCAAAGCGCGATATCTCTACATAAGGCTTTAAATCTTAAAGTAGAATAATTGCCCCCTTGTAAGAAAACCACACATTTTTTGAAACTATGTAACTATAGATAGGCACCTTTGTCCAACCGGTTAATGAAAAACGGACCGGTTAACCGATTTTTGAAATCACCCGTTAACCGACCGTATGTATATCGAATCAGTACAATGCACATAACTAAATTTCGTGAAATACAGGATGACTCCAACGCTGTATCCGCTCACGTATCAAATAATTGTCGAACATAGCTAGAATGCTGGCTCAAGCCAACAATTTTAGATGCAACATATATGCCTAGATTTTAACAAGCGATATTGTTACAACTATTTTTATTTCAACCGCTCCTTTTGTTCTTCAGTGTCGGCAATTTCGAACTCCAAATGAAGACCAGATTAAGATACTCCCCAGGTTTTCCAGCTTCTATTGTTACTAAGCCGGAGTCTGCCGCCCCGCAATGTACCCCGCACTAAGCAGCCAGGTCTCATGAAAATCAACTCTAAAAATTGCGACTTTGAAGGTGATGGACGGCCATTTACCGATGGAGCGTGATTTGGGTACATAATGGGAGTATTTCAGGTTGATCCCAAAAATGTTGTCCACGTCTACACCGCACTAATACATTAATGTAACAGTACAAGATATTTAAGTAATCTTACATAAGCTAAAAATCAACTCTAAAAATGCGACTTTGAAGGCGATGGACGGCCGTATACCGATGGAGCACGATTTGGGTACATAATGGTAGTATTTCAGGTTGATCCCAAAAATGCTTTCCACGTCTACACCGCACTAATACATTAATGTAACAGTACAAGATATTTAAGTAATCTTACATAAGCTGAAAATCAACTCTAAAAATTGCGACTTTGAAGGCGATGGACGGCCGGATACCGATGGAGCGTGATTTGGGTACATAATGGGAGTATTTCAGGTTGATCCCAAAAATGTTGTCCACGTCTACAACACAATAATACATTAATGTAACAGCCCAAGATATTTAAGTAATCTTAAATAAGCTGAAAATCAACTCTAAAAATTGCGACTGTGAAGGCAGTAGATGAAAAACAGCGGTTTTGCCCCCCCCCCCGCCGGCGGTTGGTGAAGGTATGTTGGGGGTTGCTATTATTTATATGTATATACGTATAGGTACATATGTGCTGTGGACATATATATATGTCTACTTTATGTACATAGAGATATACAAATAAATACATATATAAAAACATGTAGAGCGGAAACAATTGATGTGGTGAATCGTTATGACATACATATTACACGCAAATTATACATGTTTACAAACATAATTATATAAATTTACTG
>JASANE010009458.1:0-101827 GCA_030248225.1 Trileptium ribeirensis | reverse complement strand
TGTGTCAAATGATATAGTGGCAAAGGATGGGAAGACAACTTGCAAATGGTCTCAAGCTTTCATGGATTGGCTTCTGGTTAGCTTAAGTCAAGTAGTTGCATTTAAATTATGTGTACATAAATCTGATGTCAGTAAATTTATCTCTCACCCGTGAAAAAACTATAGTGTGACTATACCACTTAGTTCACAAAACATCGCATAAAAAGTTATTGTCATCTTATATTTTGGGTCCAGCGTGCTTCATTCACAGAGAAATGCGTGCACTTGCTCGGCATCGTCAGCATATACACACGTGTGTATGGAAACAATACATTAGATAGTATGTAACAACCTTCGTGAGTTGTTACGCAGAGCGGATTCTGCGTAACAACTTTGGTACGTTGTTAACCCTTTCATGCCCGAATAAATTTGTGTATCGTGCAATGTTTGACAAACTCAAGCCTGCGCCAGGGATCGAACCCGAAACGCACGGGTGAAACTTGTGTACGCAAACCACTGAGCTATCTGAGAGCTGTTGCTCGGTTCGTTAAGGAACCTCACTATGCGAGCGAATAACAACGCACGTTCAAACGTACGATATACGACAAACTCAGTAAACACAACGAGTCGCAATGTGCGTTGGGTCCATTTGGGCCTAGTGGGCATGAGAGGGTTAGTTATGCGATAGGTTAATTTTTAATTAACCCTCTCATGCCCGAATTAATTTGTGTATCGTGCAATGTTTGACAAACTCAAGCCTGCGCCAGGGATCGAACCCGAAACGCACGGGTGAAACTTGTGTACGCAAACCACTGAGCTATCTGAGAGCTGTTGCTCGGTTCCTTAAGGAACCTCACTATGCGAGCGAATAACAACGCACGTTCATACGTACGATATACGACAAACTCAGTAAACACAACGAGTCGCAATGTGCGTTGGGTCCATTTGGGCCTAGTGGGCATGAGAGGGTTAAGCATAAGCCCTCGTATGTAACAACATTACTATTGTTGGTACGAACATTCGCAGCTTTATAACTACAATCCAATGTTGCTACGAACAGTCTTAACCATACATGCTCAAGCTCCGAGGCCTCGGGGATTGGTAGCCGGTGCTACGCGGGCAATGGGTCTGTCTTCGGTCTCCAAGGGAGTGAGCCGGTTCGCAGGTGGTATGACAGGTAGATATATAGAAAGTCCAAGTTTGTAGAAGCTCATAACTTACCCATTTTTGCTCAATTTTCGACATTTGCATTAATTTTCGGTAATTTTTCGAAGTGTTTCCTAGGTTTCCTTTATCCCAATTTTCGCGAAACTTTATGGTACCGAGAAGAGGCGAGGGGGGTTTGCTTGGTGCGTTGGGAACCAGGCGAAATTTCTGTTGCAGCGACAATAGTCATGATTTCTGAGAGCAGTAATGTTTGATAAAACCAATTTTTAGCACTCATAATGTAACAGGACTGTTCCGGCCCGTTACGTGCTATTGCAGGATTTTGGTACTAAAACCCAAACTGAACAAGCTCACGATCCATTGGTTTTCTAATTGCACCTCAGCGTACTCGTATAAGGTTTGCGGAAATTAAAATTTTATCAGAAAAATTTGTATGTTGCATGGTGCCATGGCCGTGTTCATAGTATTTTGTCGCCTGTTAATCTCGTTACTTTGCTTATTAACATTCTGCCAATTAAATAACATTCGATGCTTATTTTGTTAGCTTATTATTATTCTACCAGTGAGTAATTGATGCTTATTTCTCTTATCGTTATTCTTTGCTTGTATGCCTTTTACGCTTTGCCAATGCATGTTATACCTTATGACCGTATATCGTTTTAGACAAGCTCATGTAGCACGATATGAAGCCTGATTTGGTTAGAGTACAAACTTAGATTATTGAGGACAAAATTGGGTACCTAACTTGTATCGAATAGGGGAAATCGGACGGAACTCGACCACCCGCCCCATAACATTGCAGCCTCAAAGATAGATCTATATTATATATAGGCACACGGAAAGCGTTGGCTTAGAGCCCGGCTGTGGTCTCCGCGGGCCCAGGGCGAGGGTTTCCTCCCGGTGGTTCCCAAGAGGCTGCCCTGTCCCCAGCTTCGGTTTGGGTCCCGCCCTGTGGTCCGTGCCCCCTCTGGAGCAGCTGAGAAGTGGACTGAGTATCATGAAATTTTAAAGGAAAATAAACACAATCCCGTAGACTGATAAGTAAACGTGCAATGTTTGCACGTTGGCACTTGTTACGCATAGATAGCGGCTCGACGAAATTGGGCAAGGGTTCATCGGTTTGATGCAGACGTGCTTCATTTTGTGGATTGTCTGATTCGGTGAAAATAAAATTTAATCGTCCAAATTAGCGGCGGTATTTTAGTATTTGCTAAATTCGCCTTAATTAAGAAACATTTGGAATTTGATGGCACGCCTCGGCGAATGACAAAAATAAGCGATAACGCCAGACAAAAAGATAAACGTGAAATGTCTGCACGTTGTCATGTAGGTTCTATAAGAAAAAGATTACAAAAGTGGGTCGAGGTTCAACGCCAAATGTGACTGTGTTTCGTAATGTGCTTATATTTTAGTTATTGACAATGGATCAACGCTTTAGCAACTATTATTGATTCAAGATTTAAAGATGTTTTCTTGCGAAATCGTTTGACTCGGCAGACGTAAATAGAATAATTAGATGTGTGGATACATACAGGGAACAAATGCTTTGGGGTTCAAAGCTTTCGTAAAAACTGAGTCGAATTTACAGAAGTTTGACCTCCGATTACTCGGAGGGATGAAATTTGAAATTGGCGGTTTCACTTTAAAGCCGACTCTCCGTAAGAACGTTGCTGGTTTACGGTAATTACAAACCTCGAACTCGGTCGAAATTTTCCATTGGGCATTGGATTCGAAGTTTGAAAAAGAGGGCGTTGAAAAGTCGCCTCCGATTGGGCAACAGCAAAACTGCCATCGTAAACTACAATCGAAAATATGGAGTTTGCCAGTGACACCAGAGATCATGGAATCAGGTCAACTTCGGCAGCGCGGAGTTCGGTCGACTTTACTGACCGGCTCCGACGCACATTTATCAGCACGTTTTCATATAGTTTTCTGAATTATGACCCGAATTTACTTTCGGTTTTAACTAATCGGGTATGATGGTTTACCGGGCGTGGGTGCTAGGCGCTGGGGACTTCAGTGTTCCCCATAGCTAAATCACTAATAGTGGATTTCTAGGGTATAGAGGAACTCATCAAATTTCACTAGCGAATGTAGCCAGATGTCCCTTACCTGAGTCGATTCCACCTCCTGGTCGTCCTAACACTCCACCCGGACATGCTACGTATACCAACACCTCGAATTTAGCAACAAGGTCGAGTTTTAATTCAGGCGATTTGCGAATTCTCTTGCCGAAGTCCTGCTGGTTCCCCGTGGTCTTTAGGTGGATCTAAAAACCTGTTCATTCGGACATGATAGATACGCGATTTTACATGATGTTTCAACTGAGATAGGCTAACCAAATTTTCCTTGAAACGACCACGGTTAGAATTTTCTAGAAGAACTGAATGATTGCTTTAATTTCGGCAATTCTTTGACATTCTTTGTTTATTGTCTCGTTTTCAAAATTGGTAGCTTGCTAGAAAGTTCGACGCCCATGCTGCGTTTGGGGTCGAACGAATGTATAAATAGCGAACAAGGACCAGGGCCGCTGTAGGCCCAGCTACGTCCTCTGGTTAAATAGCCGCATTCACGTTCATTAGGAACTTACAGGAAGCTAAGTAAATTTGGGAAACCAGGTCCGGCGCGTCAGCGAAGATCGGGCCCTGGCCAGGGTCGTTATTGCAGGAACAAATTCTAGGACTGGAACGACTTGAGCTTCGGGAATTTTGCTTTGTGGTGATCGATTTATTTATAATTTATGATGGTTTTTTCTGCTTTATAACAGCTCTTTATTAACGTTGTATGATCTGATATACATAGTTTATGTGCAATATAAACACACGTTGCCTTGAGAAGCCCGCCTAGTTCATTTTGTGTGACCACGGACACATGTGAAAGCCTACTTCCAGCTTTACAGTAGGAGATTTTAAAGGGTAAAAGGGCTGACCAATCAACAAAATTGTAGTGCCCCCCCAGTCCCCGACCTCAACATAAGGGTCTATACAACTGCGCATTCGAATTTTATAGGATATGGCGGGCGAAAGTATTAGGCACCCCTTGACTGAGCACCGAATAGCAGGGGTTAAACTACTCAAAGATTTGTTGTTAGATCTCACTGGGGCAGTGCAGAATAACACTAGCACGCACTCAGTTCCCGGAGCGGATGCAACGGATAAGTTATGTGTTTTGGATTCTACCACGCTTACTAGTGGGAGTGAGCTAGAGCCGTGCTCTAGAGTCCAGAACATTCAACAACGTGCTCGCCATATTGCCGACCAGCAATGGTATTGACATATCGCTAATCAGCGCCAGTTATTCAGACCCAGCAATATTAAGTTTACTCAAACTTGTACCAACATTGACTCATGGACGGACACTTCCATTGGACGGATAACCAAGCCAATTGTATGGCTGTTCGAAGGTCACCTTAGGATCTAAGTTAGGAGATAGAATAAAAGTTCTCGGTCACCAGGGAATCATGCAATCGTTGGTGTCGCCCGTGCGACGGGAGAATGCGAGTGAGAGACCAATGTTTACCGCATAGACCCACGGAATAAGAGAATTAGTAATGTGTAAACGAACCTGCATTGGAGGTGGAGAACGGCATAGTCTATGTAGTAGAAGAGCTTGCCTCGTGCGGAGACTTGGTCCATGCGATGCCTATGGATGCCCCCATTCAAACAAGGTCGTTCCACTGCGGAAAATAACCACGCTTTTGGCATTACAGTCGCCGCTCCTGGCCGAGCATTGCTGTTTTCTCTGTACGACTCAAGCAGTTGGTTGAATACAGGTCTCGAAGATTACTGGTCTTCAAGCCAGACGAAGTGGTCACATTTACGCAGAGAGTATGCTCAACTAAAAGTGCCACGTTTGTATTATATCTCGGTAACCCGGCGATAAAGTATAATAAGGGTTATATGTCGCCCACGATCGGTCAGCCGCCCGAGCAGTAGTTGCCAATATGGCGGAACGGCAGGAAATCTCGATAGGGGCGTGAGGCAAAATTATGAAATTAGGAAGGTGTGCTGGATTGCCTTACCAGTTATCAGTCGGCCCTAATTCTAACTGGCATTCCATTTGACGTCTGCTGATATGCGTATGTTAGTATTGTATTTGACGCGACAGCTGTAACCAGGCATTAATCAGTACTATAATTGCTCTGATAAGTATAATCATACCTTGATTGGTACCATGCTGTAATGCTCCTAACTATGTGCTGATTTGTAGAATAGTTGATTCGATAATAATGATCATGCAGTGTTTCATATTGCGTTTGATGTAAAGAATAACAATGCACTGTTTTATATTGTTCCTGACTTGACGCTCATAACCATGTCTGCTCTCGAAACACGTCCGATTTCGTGCCCATGGCACGGCATTAACCAGTACCTTAATCGATTTAATACTCGCGCATCGATTCGGAACGTAATCGAACTGATAATATAAGCGTACTGTAAACCGTTCCTTCTATTGTACCTCTGCAGAGTCGTATAAATGTCCTGGACCCCATTAGGCTCTGCCATAGGCAGCGTTCTTCCCGCAGCATCTGCTTCTCGGGAGCTCTTTCCCCGTGGGCTGTCGGTGAACAGTGGTAGCGCCGCGTGTTACCTGGAGCGAAATTCGAAGTACATCGAGGCCCGCTCTGCGACCCATAGCTGGGTAGTGAGTCGCCAGAATTGACGAGACGCAACAGTGGTTGACCCTTGATCCGTATAGATTACGGGAACGCGTTCGCTCGAGCAAATTTTTGGATAGTTCATGTTACGCATCTATACCGCTGATTTACCCTGTAATACTCCGTCTATGACCCGACATTATTGCGACATCCACTTTGCTTCTTCTACCTAATCTATGTAATATATGCGTTCAAATAAAATTCAGAAAATTAACCAAAGCGTGCTGTGTTTAATACTCTAACGGCGTGATACGTTGGTCCACTGAAATCGGCCAGCCCTGCGCGCCACGGCCTGTGGATAAGAATATCCCAAGCCCTGACGCGCACGGTTCGCTACCCATATTGATACTATGGTGAAGGAATGGAAAGAGGAATCCACGAAATTTTCAACCGAAATCACGCTAAGAAACGTCACACTCAAATTGTAGTTAAAATTTACTAGCAAGACTTCATTATTTCAAACGAGCACTGACCTTATCAAATCACCGCCCCGAACATCCGAAGTTCAACTCTCAGGGAATTGTCGGAACCCTGTGGTGGCCACACATGGGCTACAATCCATTGACAGGTTTGCAGAAATAAACTCATCGAATTGAGTACAAAATTCACACAACTTTTTCAACGCTCGCGCTAGCTCAGTTCTAAATTACGTCGAATTCAACAACTTCCGGATGACATTAGAATAGGGAATATCGGTTAGGCATCATGAACTGTGAGCAGGTTTCGGTGTCAACCTCCCTGGGGACCTCAGTAATCATACCAAAATACTAGACACGTGCGCAACCACTCGGGCGGGGTCCAAACACACGACGTGAAGCGCGCCTGCGACTTGCTAAGCTCCATAGCTTCCTGGGTCTGACCAGGAGATTTATCAACATTGCAAAAATTATGGTCCACCCTTAAGATCATGATAGGCATGGTGCTAGGACGTTGCACCATGCAGCTGCGCACTGTTTTTACATCGTTGGGGGCCACGCCTTGAGAACTGGTGTCAATCCCATTTCGGTGACAGTGAGGATCGTGATCGCTCACAGGAATTTAGGGCATACAAATTTTATTCAACTTCGATTTATATGTTTATGGACCTCTCGCAGTTTCTATATTCTACCAGGTGTTAAGTTTCGATTTGTCGAATATACGTGGATGTTTCTTTGTACGTATACCTGTTTTGCATTTGTATGGATTGTGTTTTCTTTGTTTTGTGCCAATGCTCGCGTAGTTTTGGAACATTTAACGGTGGCGCGCCGTCTTGCCAGGTTCTGCTTTTGCCGCCGTGGCGTCTGAGTCGACCGTGTATTTACGTCGTAACGGGCACTGTTTTTAGGATTGTGTGTTATTAAATCGCTTCGGCACTAATTAACTAACGAATCGCTTAATTAACTATCAGTGAAACGTATAATATATCAATCTACTGACCGTTTGTCGTCACTAACTGAACGTCACTGCATACTACTGAACTACTCGTTTGGGACAGTTACTACGCCACGGGACTTCGTTGGAACATAATTTTTGGACTGACGTCAAACTTAGTTAGCCGGAAATCTCCTGAATTTTCTTTTCGTGACTCAAAACTGGTTGTCTATACGTTGGGACTCGTGAGTTTGCTTGTCAGGGTAATTCTCAATCACTTCGTCACAGCAACTCATTACTATTTGGACCTACTGCGCTTGATTTTACTGCACACGCTGCGTCGCTCTCGCGCCGGTAATCTTCACTTGCCCATGACTGCATATTTTGGTCTGGTTCGTCGTCGCTGCTAACAGACACAGGGTGATTTGACAGTATTGGATTGCTTCTGGTTGGTCGACGCTGTTGCGAAAGTGCAGCCCCGATGTGAACTAACATTAGTCGCTGGACATTGTAAATTCTGCTTATTTCTTTGATTGATATTTTTGTTTGCTTAAATTTATTTAGTTTAATCTGTTGCCTTTACATACATGTATGGTTTTAAAGTGTTACGAACTGAACAGGTTTCTGGGTTAACAAGTATCTGTGTAAGTGGTGCTCATTTTTGGCTCTGATCATCTGAACCGCTATTCGCTCGATTGTGTTATTGTTTGCCGTATTAAGGCTGAGCTGACCGTTGGGTTTTACTTGTAACCAGATTACACTCTCAGCTGTCGTAGAGTGTGGTGATTTTGTTCGCTTTTGTTTGATTTGGGATTTTGTTCTTCGGCCATTGCAACATAGCTGATTTTCCTTTTTGAGTTTTTTCAAACGACACTTGTCGAATTTGCCTAAGGAATAACTGATTTGGGATATTATTGTTATACCCATTATTAGGTGAACACCGACTCCCCTTCGACTCGATATACGATCATTCACTCACATGTCACGCTAGCAAGTTACTGTCATTGTGCTAATTGACTCTCACGCTAATCATAACGGGAACTTAGAGAATAGCGACTTTTACGGTCTGACTGATGGACCAATAGAGGACACTACCCGCGCTCGGCCTCGACCGGCTGCGGCTGCCGGTGAGCGACCGCTAATGCCTCCACCGCGGCCCACCGGACGCTCGCGTCGTGAAGAACCGCCTGAATCGCCTGATCCGGATACGGACCCCACGGGTGCTATCTTGCACCATCTAGCTACTCAGCCCGCCGGTCCTCCTATGATCCCCTTCAGGGATATGCCAACCTTCCATGGGAAGCCCGGAGGACAGGATTTCGAGGACTGGGTTCGTATGTACAACCGCGTTGCCAACGCTAATGGTTGCGACGATCGCCGAAAGTTGATATGCGTGCCCGCCCTCTTGCGTGGACCGGCAAGGGAGGCCTTCGAAGGCCTGTCACCGGGTAGACGCCAAAGCTTTAATGGACTAGTTGTCAATCTACGCTTCTTATTACGTCTTCTCGTCGCCCCGAGAAATCTTTATCAGAATTGTGGCCCCGACAACAGGAGCAATGTATGGGTTGGAATTACAGAAGTTGTATGATCGTGCCTTCCAAGCAATGGAGGATGAGCAGAGGGATACGATGCTTCGTATGTTTTTTCAACGGGGCTTGCGACCCAAGGTGCGCAGGCAAGTTCTAAACCAAATTAATGAGTGTGAGACGTTTCGCGACACAGTAGGTGTTCGTAAGCGATATGAGGATACTAGTGCTGCCTGCTCCGAACCAGACGCATCGGTCACTAGTAAGCCCCGCGCCAAAACTAACACACTACTTGTGGAAGTTGGTGAGCGTTTGATCACACAACTTCAAGCCATGTTAGAGGAACATCGTAAGGCAAACACTACTAACAGTAACACGATCAAGCGATTACTGGACGTAATCGACAAACGAATTGAGAACACGCATCAGCTAAACGCACTCGCGCAGCCTTTTGTGCCAAACGCGCCGCCGCTACGTTTGCAACAGCTATCTATCACTTGCTATCGCTGCGGAGAGCGCGGGCATTTTGTGCGCGAATGCGCGTATCCCGTGCGTTATGCTCCTGCTGCTAATAAAGCGCAACGCAATTCCGAGCCAGTGTGAGTCTACGTATCTAGTGCCGTGCGCCGAGAGCCAGGACAGCAGGGGCAGAGAAATAATATGAGAGCCTATCCACGAAATGACAATTATATCGCGGGCCGAGGAGGCCCACCACCGCAACTCTGGCGACCTGAAAACGGGAATGGATATCGGAATAACCCGGGATGGAGTAATGGCGCAGTGCGCGCCAACGATCCTAACCAACCGAGACCTCAGTATGGTCGACCGCCACCCGGGTTTGCTAACAATAATCGTGGGAACGGATAGTATACAGCGAACCGACCAGCCGTTAACTATAACAATCGGCCGGTGCAGGCCTATAGATATCAGCTGGCACAAAGTGAGCGAACCCAATTTGAGCGAGGCATGGGGACCCAACAACAGTCTGGTCGATTTTATGCAGGAGAGGTCGGAAATAGGAATAACGACGCTGTACCGCACCGCCGATACCAGTTAAATTGTAACGCATCGCAGAACAATGGAAATCGTGAACCCAGCCCAGCTACTACTCATCGTTTAGAAGTACTAAGTCGCGAACTCGGCATGGTCCAGGGCAAGTTAGGGTATGGTGAACCGACCGGACGTGTTAACGCACTGGCAACTAAAAACCAACCTCAGTACGATGACGACGGATATTTGATGAACCGAGACGATGACTTGGATACTTCTGAGGTGATGGAAGGGCTCGTTGAGCGTCATTTGAACGTGATCACGACCACGCCGAGTGTTGATACCGCGCTTAATACACGAAGCCATGGTTTAGTTCATCCAATCGACTACCCTAAAGTCATAGACTCAGATCCAATGAACGAAGACTTTGAACAATACGGGGACGTTAAACGGGTTGGGGACGAATACGGAAATACTGCATATACAGAACGAAAAATAAAATATCAAAAAGAGGGTTACATGGGAGATTGATTGTATATGTTGTGTGTGGACGCACCTAGCGCAGGTGTCGATCCACTTGTATATAGTTTTGCGAGCGAGCTGAGTGCCGAACATCGAGGCGAGCGACCGATCGATCAATCGAACAAACCGGCCATGCGTGGGTACGGAACGAACGTACGAACCATAACTGCATTAGAGAATAGTAATGGAAGCGTAGAGATTTGGGAAGAAATGGAAAACGGTAGTGTTCAAAATTATAGTGTGAGTGAGGATAAGGGAAGTGTTAATTTTAATGCCGGTAGACCCCAGGGAGTCACCTCAAGGGGGAGTTCTGGAGCCCCAGCACTTTGGAGATGACCGAAGAGAGCATGAGTGAGGATAATGTTGTATTTGTTGAAGAGCCATTGTTATTTTCCTTCTCTGAGACTGGCCGTCCGAGTGTGTGTGGACAGTGTTGATGTTGACGTTAATTATTCCGGCTTGGAAGCCGATGATTTTCATATGGCTCTGGGAAGTGCGGATTTATTCGGGCTGCCGTGTGAGGCACCCATGGAGTTTTTAGAAATCGGGATGATGGAGGCTAGGTTAGACGATGTAGAAGCCTCATCAGAGTCGCCTAGCCCTAGTTCCGTTCTAAATTATAGGTCGTATGATGTAGTATGTGGATCGGGTTGCCGCGTAAACCGTCCCTTGCGTGTGCGGGAGAATTTTGTGTCGTATTAAGTTGATGAAATGCCTAAGTTAGGTCGCGCTTGCAGCCTTAGCGAGTTCTTGATGAATGATAATGGAAGCGGAGTTGATGTAATTGAGTGATATTTTGAGCCGGCCAATCATAATGCTGATGGACTTGAGGTGACCTTCCCGACCTTATCGGCAAGGGGTTCCACGGTCATTGGGTCCTTCCTTGATGCTGTCCGGGGCCGCCCTTGTCGCGCATATCCAAGCAGAGGTAGCGACGGGTTCGCGACCCATTGCGCCAATGAAGCGGGTATTATCGTTTGGGCTGAAAGTATTGCCAGGGGTCTGCCCAGGTACGGGGATGTTGATGGCGGGGCGGCAAATAAAGACCGTCCATCGCATTGTGAGGGTCCCGTTGCGGCCCCCGTCGTTGAAGCGCGCAACGACGTATCTTGTAGCAAGCTAAGTTGTGTCAATGAATTGTGCAGTGAAAATTGAGTGACAAATGATGAAGCTAGTGAAGACGCAGCTCTTCAACGAGACTCCAGCATCTTAGGTATGGCTTCCCCAATCGAGCACCGCGTGACTGGATTATATCTTAGTCCAATAGCTCTTGCTTCGTTGGAACATTTCATGGAACTGGTGGGTCAATGCGTGAATGGCCGCACGCTCCAGCAGGTCATGGAAAAGGAATTCGAGACGGAGTTAAGTAGGGACCCAGTCTGCTGTGAATGTAGGGAAAGTCACGCTCGACGATCGTTGAACGTCTGCCCATATTGTTACTTCGTTGGGCACAGAGGAAAATGAAATTACGAAGGCACGTTGAGCATCGCTTGTGCGTCTATCCGACTGGACGGGTATATAATACCTAACTGGCGATATTATGTTGGTATCCAAACGCCTCGGATGCAATGCCTCACCCGTGCAGCGAATATTGATTTTCAAGAAATGCTGTGGAAAGCACCCCAACTTATCAAATTTATCTATAGACACCAGAGCACTGAGGGAGTTCGGATTACCACTTTTGCTCAATAAGCAATGAGCAGTGTAGGGTTTGTTAATGAATCTCATAGACACGATCGACTAGTGTTGCTATAGACTAGAGGCTCCTTCGACGTCCTGCTAGTGTTAATCTGCTTCGAATTGAATGTGGCACGACAATTGGTGAACACGTAGAAGTAGATTACTTGATTTCGGAACCGTGTACGCTCCAGCGCGATACCATCAGTAATTCCGTTCAGGACCTAGACGAGCAATTAGATTTAGCAATGGCTGAGTGTCTGGACGCGCCCGAAGAGGTGCCGAGAGTTAGCACCGCTGAACGGGAAGAGTTAGCCAAGGAAAGTTGCGAACAACTAAACGGGGGAGGTGTAAATGACGAAACAGTTGGGGAAGTTGTTGTAAATGAAAGTGCTACCGAACCTCCTGGGAGCACGACCCGTCGTTCGTTACCGGATCTCAACAATGGTCGTGGGAACTCTCCAACCATGAGAAATTTATGTGTTATTCTAGTGCTTCTTTGGCTCTCGGCACTGAGCTCCACACATGCCATGCTTTCGCCATTCAGCGATACTATCTCGCGCTTAGGTACTTTTGTAAATCGACAAGTAGGAGCTGTCATCGAACTACAGGGCTTGGTAGTTACTCCTGATCAAACTACTCACCTACCAGTGGTACTGCAGATATCACTGCGGGATTGGGAACGCAGGTCGGACCCCTTTGTGCGTGATTTTTGTCCTCCGTATGAAGAGAATGGATATTGTAGGGCCGACCGCTGTAGGAAAGCTAATTGTACCGAATACCCGCAGCTGCACGCGAACCCAGATGATTTGGAACGCGAGCTTAACGGAGCGTACCACGGGAACTGGACACTAACTATTACTCGCTACTGGTACACTCTTTCTGCGTAGCCAATAAGCAGTTATGTGGTCTTACTAACCGGAGAGATAAGCGCTTTGCGAGCTTAATTGCCGCCGCTGCCGGTGCTGTTTCCGGATTTCTTAGCCTGGGAATGGCCTTTGCAAATGGAGTGCACATTAACAACGTCTGATAACAGGTAAGCGTTCTCAAGAAATTCATGCGCGAGACAAATGATGTCTCCTTTCAAAATACTAAGGCTATAAGACAACTGACTAGATCCAACGAGTACATTTACGCATTCTTACATCATAGTATGCAGAAGGTAGTTACCATAATCGAACAGGTTCGCTGTGCGGACCAACAATTGATTGCACATGTGCACCGTCAAGTGATTGACCATATCCTTCGAGCGAATATGCGCTCTTCAATACAAGCAATAATGGAGTCCATGCTCAATGGCGAGCTTTCTCCTGCTGTGATCGATGTTGTCATGTTATGACAGTTATTCGCTCTTGATCCGCGCATCTCTAAAACTATTCTGATGCGCGAACCCAGCCTGGCATACCAATTTGGACGCGTCATGCCAGTGAGCGTCGACTTAACCGGGTTTCGTTTTGGGTTCATTCTGTAACTACTGTTACAAAAGCACAACGATGTTAGACCTTATTTTCGGATCTATAACACTGGCTGGAATGCACCTGCCACGCTGATGCTGCCGCAATACGCCGCTCGGCTACTACACATTCGCTTTGAATCATTAAACTTAGGAGCGTGCAAACAAAGGCCGGAATAGCTTTTTGTGAACCGCACGCGTTGGTCACCGACCACAGTACCAATTGTTTGGAATGGATTATCGAGGGCGAACATGTGCCTGAACCTATCAAGCATACGCGCAGTAACCACTGGCCAACGACACGGCTGTGCACACGACTATTGAAGGAGTCCCAATTAAGACTATTGAACCTGAGGTCATCTTGACACACCGTAGGCAACTTGCGCATGTAACTTTGGGTGAAACCATAACAGTACCACCTAACGGAGTTTTATGGTTCCCGCACGGAAACTACACCCAGCTCGTCACAGGATCGATAGTATTGACTAGTATGCTGAAACCCGAGAAAATCACGATTAAATTCGGACTGAACATTACTGTTGACCGGCTTTCCGGTATAAAATTAAGGCCTTTAACTTGGAACTCGCTCGATAACGCTAAAGCTACGAACCCGCAGGTAGCCCAGATAGCGAAAGAACAAGTACGTAGGGTAGTTAATTTCCCAGCTTTGGAATATACCGGACTTTCGCATTACTATATCGTCACCCTTATTGTCAGTGTCGTCATTCTGTTCTACTGCATGACTAAGTGCAAGGTATAGCCTAAATATGGCTATTATATTCCTCGGTGGTTTCCATGCCGTGGGCGACTGATTAAATCTGACAATAAACCCCGGAGGGCAATCAGATGGATTAGAGCTAGGACACGCTCCCCGAGTGCTCCACCTGAGGAGGACGTCTCTCCTAGTTCGAATAACACCCTTCAACCGAGCTCGCTGTTACGCCTTCGGGACCGCCGCGCGTTTCCGTTGTCCCTAACCACGCCCCGCGTCGCTCGATTAGATTACTAACATCTCGCAACTCATCGGAAGAGGAACTTGTTTTTATAGAGGACGACGAACTGTTCATGGCTCCTGCTCGTGAAATACTCTGTCAAGGTGTGCTCACTAGGCAACTGAATACTATGACCGTTGGAAACACGCCTATGACCGTTGGAAACACGCCGTTTACTCAGTGATACAACCATTTTTGGTACATCCGTTACCACACTTGTGGACACTGGACCGGATGTCTTGATTATGTCCCAAGCTTTAGCTGCACGCTTAGGTTTGATACCCCGTGATGCGAACGTTACTCGAATAGTGTCGGCTACACAGCAGGAGCTGACTATAAAAGAAGTGTTGAAGGCACCAATTACCATAGGATCATTAAGCACACCATGTGACTTTCCAGTGACCGCCGATACTCCGTATTAGTGTATTCTAGGGACAGATTTTATGGCCTTATTACCATACGTGGAGATAAATTTCAAAGACCGCTGTTTGGGTCTGTCTAATGGAGTGGAAATCTGCTCGGAGCCTTTTGCTGACCAAGGGGACTATCGTCCGCCCGTAATCAGCGTAGGAAATCGGCAATATACTCAGGTACCGCCGAATACAGAGCTATTCATCAACGCTATTCCTGAGATTGCACAACCACACGCCGGACAAGCTTTGTTTGTACCAGACCCATCTATTATGAACATCGCCACTGCACATGCCCTAGTCCATACAGCACAACGGCTGATACCGGTTGCAGTGATGAATTTTGGGAATGTGCCTGCTGCTATTCACGCCGTGCAAACGGTAGGGCATACCGAGGTATTAATGATAGTGAAATGGAGATGTTGTACGACGGTAATATACGCCTACTTCAGTTAGGACCGCCCCGCCACACTAAACAATGCAATGACATAGGGGTTACGCGGGATAACGTAGTGCAGGTAATCAATGAGCAAAAGAAAGCGATTGACACTAAACGATCCATCCAAATCTTAAGCAAGATAGATTTCGGAAACACGACCTTTAATCCATTATGAACTCAAACAGCTGAAAACAACCATCTCGGAAAATGCGGACATATTTAGCGTACACCCGTTCGATCTAGGCAGGTGTGGTGCACACCAACATCGAATAATAACTTGGGATGACAATCCTGCCGTACCGCCTTGCGCATTCGTTACGGGAACCCTTAAGGGAGGAATTAAACAACATGGTAGAAGCGGGTCTGATTACACAGTACGATTCACCCTGAGGTTCCCCCACAGTATACGTTACTGAAAGTGATGGCACTCTGAGTTTGTGTGTCGATTTTCGCAAGCAAAACGTAGACGCCGAACGCGAATTATGCCCATTACCCCGCATAGATGACATACTTGGTTGTTTACGAAACACAAAATTCATGTCAAGTTTAGATCTCATAAAGGATTTTGGCAGTAAGAATTAGATCTTGAAACGAAGGAGATAACCTCTTTCGTGACTGTCCACGGACAGTATGAATATAACGTTCTTCCCTTCGGCTTGAACTCTTTACCTGGCGCCTTCCAAAGGTGCATATCAATAATTTTGAAGGGTTTAGAATGGGAACGTTGTCTTATATACATAGATAACATACTAGTGTTCTCACCCACATTCGAACAACACTTAGCGGATCTGATAACCGTGTTCGATCGGTTCCGCAAGGCAAACCTAACATTGAAACCTTCTAAGTGTCAATTTAGGCAGCAGCAGCTTAAATATCTCGGACATATCGTCAGCTCAGAGGGTATCAAACCGGATCCAGAGACAACTGCCGCTATAGACAACTACAAGCGACCCGAATCTCTCAAGCAATAACAAGGCTATCTAAGGTTTGTAGGGTATTACCACAACTTCATACCGCACTGCTCGGAGATCTGCGAGCCAATTAACGCCCTTCGTCCCAAGGACGCTGAGTTTAAGTAGACACCGTAATGTGAGGAAGCTTTCGGAAAACTACGAAAGGCTTTGGTACAAGAGCCCTTACTAATATACCCGGATTTTTCCAAGCCTTTTGTGCTGCAAATTCCGGATATGCCCTAGGGGCCGTGCTTTCGTCGAAAACCGATAAAGGGACTTTGACAATCGCCTACGCTAGTAAGTCGCTCGTGGATTATCAGCGTAGATACCCTGCCATCGAGACTGAAGCCCTTGCGATACGATGGGCCCCTCTGCATTTCAAGCATTACTTGCTAGGACACGAATTTCACGTTGAGACAGACCATAAGCCTCTTAAAACGTTATTTGAAACACCACCGCGAAACTCGCGATTAGCCCAATTGCGTAACGAACTACTTATGGAATTCGGGGGCTTTAATATCGAATATCGACCATATAAGGCTAATCCCAATGCTGACGGGCTATCACGCGATCCCCGACATGGCGTGGAATTCTCTCACTCATCCGACGAAGCCGAGTACGGCGAACAGGACCACCCCCGAATGGTCGCTGTAGCAGTCAAAGGACAGGATCGTGGCGGGGCAAAGCTACAGCCAGACCACCACGAAGGATCCCCTCGGAAGAAGCTTGGAAGCGACTTTCTCGACAACTTATGGTACTTACGCAGGATGCTCCCGTTACCTTGCCGCTTGTATATGTTCGTGAGCGCTTTTACCGCATGTTTGGAGGACCTGGGTAAGATCCTTTACCAGATCCAACACGCTTCACCTTCTGCGGAGACGTAGACGACCCGTGGCCAGAGGGAGTCGAGCCACTCCGGAGACGCTCGACTGCTCCCGAACCATTTGCTAGATCAACATCAGCAGAAGGACCCTCCATGGAAGCAACCCCTGGACCTTCATCAGCACCCGATCGGCCTGCTAGGCTTTCGATACCACAGGAACGCCCGACTGCTCAGACACCGCCTGCTTCTGTTGCGCTAAGCGAAAGCTCAACCCGTGCCACTGCTGGTACACCTGAACTCGCAAGACCACAAACCCTGCCGACGAATGTTAGACAGAGGTATGATGGTTTACCAGAAGTGGAAGAATTCGACACTCTAATTAGAGTCGCATATGCATGCGGACTTTGAGTGCTATTAAAACGCCCTGAGCAGGTGTATGACGCAGGGGAACATATATACCTGCCGCATTTTCAGCGACATGGAGGACGGAACCTTCTCAAGCAATTTTACTATTGGGAAACCATGAGTAAGGATGTAGACGAATATGTAACGCGATGCGTACTTTACCAGAGATCACGTAACTTATCCCAAAATGTCCGAGCCGCGCTTCGAGAGAACCCGCTGGGTAGCGCACCTATGCATCGCATGTTCGTTGATATATTAGATACTCGGCTCCTGTCCCGAATCGGAAATAGATATGTGATTGCTTTCAACGATCAATTTACTAAGTTAGTAGCTGCCGCCGCCCTACCTGATCCAACTGCTAGGACAGTAGCTACTAAAGCCTTTGTTGAGGACGTGGTGTGCCGTTACGGCGCACCCGAATAATTGGTTTCGGATAGAGGAGCATCTTTCGTTTCCGAAGTAATGGTGGCACTGTGTGCTCGACTACATACATTTAAACGGGACACTCTGAGTTATAACCCAAAGGTGAATGGAGAGATCGAACGTTTTAACCGCACTTTATTATTTCTCCTAAGAGTAGCACTACCCGAGGACGACCACACCACATGGAATGATTTGTTGCCCTACTGTATCATGTCTTACAATTCAGCAGTACATACTTCCACGCACTACCCACCGTTTATGCTTACGCACGGGTTCCAACCCCGAGTACCAGGTGGTTGGACCCAAGACCAACACAAACCAACATACACCCGAGCCGCAAACCATCACACAAACCCAATCCGACATACACCGGACCGCCGCAGAACAACTTGCCATTCGGACTCCAGGACAAGATCCGTCAGGGGCCCCACAACAAAACAGGCTATACCCATTTGTGATCCTGATCGAACACCTGCTATAGAATGGCCAACTATCTGCAAGAACTAGCTATCCAAGACCCCGCTGGGTTGCCTTACGCGCTTGATAAGCCACTCGGTACCTTTTCTCCTGAATACGGGCAATATATGGCACCAGTGACCTTCCGAGAACGAGAACAGGCTGTCCGAATCGAGGAGCCGACGAGGCCCTTAACGCTACAGCGTCCGGGAAACGGTCGTTCATTACGACCATTCATTGTTAATGATTTAGGACTCGTCGAATTACTCGAATGAGTCCTCGCCCCATACACCTGAACAACCCGCATCCTCAGGGTCAGTAGTTGAACATGCAATACAAACGTCGCCGCTTACACCCGCCCAACGCCGTGCCACCACCGCTTCGCAAACTTACCGTAGCCCATACTCACAACGCTTAGTAACTGACCCAGACAAGCCACAGGTACCATACCATATCTATCGTGAACCTATGGCATCTTACGAGCAACGGTACCCCAAACCCAGTCGTGCATACTCCGCCCCACCTACTCCGCTCCCACACATGCCATTGATGCCATTAGAATTCAAAGCTACGCTTGAGGAATATGTCCCGGCCGAATGGCTTGTGCCGTATCCCACAACACCTAGACCCCAGCCTGCACAGTCAGCACCAGCGTAAAGCCAATCACCTTTGGAAACTGCACCAACACAGGAACCGGAGATAACGCGACAACTTGAACCTACTCACGAACCCGAACCAGTGGTAAATCCTCAAACTCCAGCAACAACACCTCCTGTTACGCAGCTAGCACCCGTTCATCATCTCCTCCCGGTTGCATTGACGCCCCCAACGTAACAAGAACTAGGTATCCCACACGTGCCGTCTTTTGGCCGATGGACGACTTTTTGGCCGAAACAACGTCGACTAGCACAATGGGAATTGCAACAGCAGGAAATACAACGAAGAGAAACAGAAGCTGCCCGTACCAGAGGAGAACTTCGGGACGCTACGGAATTAATGGAGTAATTAACGGGACCTTCTGTGCATCGTGACACCACGGAAGCGCAAACAGTAGCCGATGAAATTGCCGGGGAATTTATCGAGAGTTTGTCTAGAAGACATAATACTAGCAGACGAGACGCGGATAACCAAGGCCGAAATTCCGAGTCTTCGGAACGCGGTCGGTCGGAAAGGACACGGTCACGAGCCGCCCCAGTAGCTAGCGAAACGGTAACAACCATCGGCGACTCAATTGAGGGTTCCTCTACTCGTGGGAAGGCAAGAGCGCGCGCCGCGCAGCGCTCTCTCCGAGCTCCGAAGGACCTCAAGTCGACCAGCGTTGCCGCAAACGCGAACACGAACCCCGGCTAGAGCCCGACCACATGTTAGTTGGGAGGATATAGAGGACGTGATACCCCCTATTCAACACTTACCGGGACCTAGACGAAAACCCCAAGCCCGACCTGGTTCTAGTGCTGATCCAGTTGATGCGTCTTGTGGGGCTAGACCCACCGTTGGGGAAGACATAGAAGACAAAATGCCTCTTAGCCAACTCCTACCGGGACCCAACCAACGGCCCCGCATTTAACATGATTCCCCTACTGCTCAGAGCGAAGCGTCTCCTGAAATCGGTCCCACCCTCGAAGAGATTAAGGAAGAGGAAGAACTTCCTCAACCCACTCGTCGACAACCACATAGACAGGCAAGGGACCGCTGTCGTTGGTCCGGGGACTATGTACCCCATGGATTAGAAACTCGGGTCGTAGTACCGCGCATTGCTACCCGAGGTCCGGAAGCTCAACCGCTGCCTCCAGCCAGACGAACCATCCACTGGCTCAACCAACACGACTTGTTGATCCTGTTATGTTAATGGCTCCTCCACCTGGTGTCGCACGTGCTAGGCACCATATGTTCGAACCTTTAAGGGATAGTTTCGACGAACGGGATATCGAAGACATGTTAGCCGCACATCCTGACTTGGAACCGGACGAGGACGACGGACGACGTCAATTACGACCCGAAAATCTTGGATTGGAGGTAATCCAACCTCCTAGACAACCGCTTCCCAGTAGACGGTTGTAACGCTTACGCCACTCCAAACCTCACTCCCCAAATCTCGAGCTCCCGCCCCAAATTTCCTTCAAGAACCGCCACTAATGGCGACGAATATTATTACAGGAGTCATAATCGTATCAAAGAATCAACGCCATGGAACAAATTGATCCGCCACGTGTGCCATACTACACCATTAACTACGCCGCCCCATCGAAATATTTCCATCAAAGGCACACGCTGGCCGGAACTCTCCAACATGGCAGCGTTGGGCCAAACAATCAAACAATACCCAATAGAATATGCCTCTACGGAGCAAGGATACCAACTCCTCGTCACCTATTCATTCGACGAGGAGCAAGCGAAACAGGATATCCCCGACCTCAGGATTGGAGTTTGAGACATCAAAGCCATCTCCCGTCGAAATAAACAAAAATTCCTCGATCCCGGAACGTCGGAGCGCCTCCGCCTAGTTCTCCCTCACCTCATGCGGATAGTGTTCCTCGAGAAATTTAAAATTCCACAATTCAAAAATGCCCTGCTTGAGACTGGGCATGCTCTTGCTTGAGGCGAATCGATCGGGTTCGTTTTGGGGAAATAGGCCTTGGGCCAGAAGATATCACCTACGGAAGACGATCTCGACTCTGCCATAATGTAATGGGTCGCCTATTGGAAGAAATACGAACCTTCATTCGCCATGGTGTCGCTACCTGGCCGACTGTACTTATATTAGACGATTCGCTAGCGGCGCCTTTGGTGAAAATGGCTGCCTCAAAAGGATGGTTTGCTATGGCATGACCAGGAGCCACCACGGAATTTTTAGTCCGGTTAGCAACCTGCATTGTGACACCGTAAACCAAAACCATCATGATTTTTGTGGATACATGGCAGCACTGCGACATAAGTGGCATGAGGGTCGCCAACTGGATACACCAATCAAGTTCATGCGCCGTGTGTGCCGGTACATCTTCTCGTTTGACTATCTACTAGTGGAAGGAGCAAAGGCGATCATAGCGCCGCCTCCACCCCATTGGGACGTCGGACAGGTCGATGACTAAATGGTACGCCGAATTGACCAAAGTATTTCAGGACATTAAGCTACAGTTCCCTAACCGGGTGAAGAAATCAGCAATGCCCGACTATGCAACCGAATTGAGCGAGCCAGGAGCTTGGGAAACCAACTCTGGTGAAAACGAAATCTCAGAACCCCATCTTGCTGAACCATATATTGGGTATTTTCTCAAATGCGTGAACCAGCAGGTTGCATCGTAGATATTATTAGGCACTGTCAAGGATCTAGACATTCGATATAGTTGCAAGTCTGAATCAATGGAAAACTAAGGGTACGGTAGTTCCGATTATTCGGAAATGACGGCCCCGGGCTCGTTTGCAACCGTCTAACGGTTTATATTTCAGGAAAACGACCAGAGTACTTTTCTATAGAGGATTTCACGGACTTTCTAATGGGGTCAAAATGTATCAAATCGCACAAGGCTTTAACCCTAGGTTCAAGGAACAAACACAGTAAAGTCAAGCAAACAGCCGTTACTTACGCTAAATTTTGGCTGCTAACCGTAGTTCGGAGTAGGTGTATTTTATATACGTATGTATGTACATATTTAAGTTTAACGCTCCTCTGTTTCTTTTCTCGCCCTGCCGAACGGATCCCCTATTTTATATCCCATGTGTCAACTCCCAATGTCCGCAATCTCCATGTATGATTAGCAGTTTCGGCTGATTTCGCTGAATCATCGCTTTTGTGATCTCTTGCTTTTGCGAACTAGGCCGCCCTCGATGAAACCGATTATCTTGCCAAACAGGCTATATCTCCGGATAAACAAAGAACGCCATCGGGCTTAATTGTATCCTTTGGTTCGCCAGAGCGTGGCCGCTGAAACCTTCGCTTTCACGCCATCAGCATCTAAAATCGAGGGATTATCGCCATTGCTACCATTCCTTCTTCTTATTGTAGAGTCACCGACCGGAGTTCTATACATCATTGTACAGCCTACCTATCAAGGAATCTAATGAGTCTACGCGGATCTCGATCCGCCTAACCAACACGCCGATGTGCCGAATGCGCTAATGCATTCGAATTTTATAGGATATGGCGGGCGAAACTATTAGACACCCCTTGACTGAGCACCGAATAGCAGGGGTCAAACTACTCAAAGCTTTGTTGTTTGATCTCACTGGGGCAGTGCAGAATAACACTAGCGCGCACTCAGTTCCGGAGCCGACGCAACGGTTAAGTAAGGTGTTTTGGATCCTACCTCGCTTGCTAGTGGGCGTGAGCTAGAGCCGTGCTCTAGCATCCAGAACATTCAACAACGTGCTCGCCACATCACCGACCAGCAGTGGTATTGACATATTGCTAATCAGCGCCAGTTATTCAGACCCAGCAATATTAAGTTTACTCAAACTCGTACCAACATTGACTCATGGACGGATACTCGGACTACGAAGTGTAGTCTACCCTATAAGTACATTTCGTTGCCGTACGACAATAATTCGTGAACTTTTGTGGGGAAAGGGCCGGTCCAACTTTTACCTAGAATAAAACCGTTTCATTGTAGGTGCATTTTTATGTTTCAAGCAAGCCAATTGTAGAGCTGTTCGAAGGTCACCTTAGGATCTAGGTTCGGAGATAAAATAAAAGCCCTCGGTCACCAGAGAATCATGCAGTCGTTGGTGTTGCAGGTGCGACGGGAGAATGCGAGTGAGAGACCAATGTTTACTGCATAGACCTACGGAATAAGAAAATTAGTGATGTGTAAACGAACTTGAATTGGAGGTGGAGAACGGCATAGCCTATGGAGTAGAAGAGCGTGCCGCGTGCGGAGACAAGGTGCATGCGATGCCTATGGATGCCCCATTCAAACAAGGTCGTTTCACTGCGGAAAATAACCACGTTTATGGCATTACCGTCCCCGCTCCTGGCCGAGCATTGCTCTCGTCACTGTACGACTCAAGCAATTGGCTGAATACAGATCTCGGAGATCACTGGTCTCCAGGCCAGACGAAGTGGTCACATTTACGCAGAGAGTATGCTCAACTAAAAGTGCCCCGCTAGTATTATATCATTGTATCTTGGTAACCCCGTGATAAAGTATAATAAGGTTTATATGTCTACGATTGGTCAGCCGCCCGAATAGTAGTTGCCAATATAGCGGAACGGCACGAAATCTCAATAGGGGCGTGAGGCAAAATTATGAAATTATGAAGGTGTGCTGGATTGCCTTACCAGTTACCCGTCGGCCCTAATTGTACCTGGCATTCCATTTCACGTCTGCTGATATGCATATGTTAGCACTGTATTTGACGCGATAGCCATAACCAGGCATTAATCTGTACTATAGTTGCTCTGATAACTATAATCATACCTTGATTGGTACCATGCTGTAATGCTCCTAACTATGTGCTGATTTGTACAATAGTTGATTCGATAATAATGATCATGCAGTGTTTCATATTGCCTTTGAAGCAAAGAATAACCATGCACTGTTTTATATTGTCCTTGACTTGACGCTCATAACCATGTCTGGCCTCGAAACACGTCCGATTTCATTCCCATGGCACGGCATTAACCAGTACCTTACTCGATCTAATACTACCGCATCGATTCGGAACTAATAATGTAAGCGCCCCTTCTATTGTAACCATGCAGAGTCGTATAAATGTCTTGGACCCCATCAGGCTATGCCATAGGCAGCGTTCTCCCCGTCCACAACATCTGCTTCTCAGGAGTTCTTTCCCCGTGGGCTGTCCGTGTTACCTGGAGCGAAATTCGAAGTACATCGAGGCCTGGTCTACGACCCATAGCTGGGTAGGGAGTCGCCAGAATTGGCGAGACGCAAGAGTGGTTGTCCCTTGATCCGTATAGATTACGGAACGCGTTCGCTCGAGCTAATTTTTGGATAGTTCATGTTATGCATTTATACCACTGTTTTACCTTCTATTACTTTGTCTATGACCCGAAATTATTGCGACGTCCACTTTGCTTCTTCTACCTAATCTATGTAATATATGCGTTCAAATAAAATTCAGAAAATTAACCAAAGAGTGCTGTGTTCATTTCTCTAACGGCGTGATGCGTTGGTCCACTGAAATCGGCCAGCCCTGCGTACCGCCGCTTACGGATGAGAATATCCCAAGCCATGACGCACACGGTTCGCTACCCATGTTGATGTAATGGTGAAGGAATGGCGAGAGGAATTTACGAAATTTTTAACCGAAATTAACAAACGCCACACTCAAATTGTAGTTAAAATTTACTAGCAAGACTTCATTATTTCAAACGAGCACTGACCGTTATAAATCGATGTCCCGAGCATCCGACGTTAAACTCTCAGGGAATTGTCGGAACCCTGTGGAGGCCACACATAGGCTACAATCCATTGACATCTTCGAAGAAATAACTGATCGAGTTGAGTACAAAATTCACACAACTTTTTCAACGCTCGCGCTAGCTCACTTCTAAACTGCGTCGAATTCAACAACTTCCAGATGAGATTAGAATAGGGAATATCGGTTAGGCATCATGACCTGTGAGCAGGTTTCAGTGTCAACCTCCCTGGGGGACCTCAGTAATCATACCAAAATACTAGACACGTGCACAACCAATCGGGGAGTGTCCAAACACACCTCGTGAAGCGCGTCTGCGACTTGCTAAGCTCCATAGCTTCTTGGGTCTTACCAGGAGAATTATCAAAACTGCAAAAATTATGGTCCACCCTTGAGGTTATGATAGCAGGGGTCGCATGGGCATGGTGTTAGGAAGTTGTGCCATGCAGCTACGTACCGTTATTACATTAAAACATTTAGTTGGCATTAAAGGCTATTTGTAGATGATTTTTTACTGGATTTATTATATTTATAACAAGCCGCAGGTCACTTCCTTGTTTAATAATAATTTTCAAAAAAGTTAGTACTTTTACACCTTGTTCGTCCTATTGGTTCAACTTAGATCACTTTATAGTGTTTAGGTACTTTGTACTTTCGTTTAGCAACCCACTCAAGGTCGATATTGCTTGATAACCCCTTTCGACTGAAACTCAGCATCCTATAAGAGCAATATAGCAAAGCGTTAATACGGTCTTATAGAGGTTTTTTGCTATAAAATGAGCCTAATCTGGTTGAGAAACTTGTCGAGATTCAATCTATAAAATGTTTTAATCGGAGCCCTGTTGACCCAACCCGAGCCCGTTCTACCTATTTTACGGCCGGAAGGAGTTTATCGATCTATCAGTCGAGCAGAAAGAGTTGAACACAGCTTTTAAGCTCAACATTAGATTTTCTTGCCATATATAGCTTTTAAATGACTCCAGTTTACTGTAAAATGTTCAGTAACTAGCAGTACTTGGATTTTTAAGTTTTTCATAAGATTCATAAGTTTTCAGAAAGAGAGAAAATTACGTTGCTAATTCAGCGATATTTGCGGAGCATTTTTTTAATTATACAGTAGGATAAAGAGGTTTGCCGCCTGCCGTCCTAGTAGTTTTGCCTCTACAATTGAACTTGCTGACAATTGAACGTATGAACGCAATAGTAATCAATGGCACATGAGATAGATTTTGATAAAACTGCCTCTAGACATGGATGGATGGACCGTCACACTAATGGTATATATTTATGCTGTATTTTCAAAAATATCATTGGCGCAACGAAAAGCTCGTTTTATGTGCCGTCAATTTCTATCTGTTATGAACATTTGATTTATGTTCAAGGTGTAGTGTATATGTCCGGTAAAAGCGTATTGTTTCAGAGCACCGTGTACAACGACAAATTGAACTGCATGTCATATGTCATCTGCTACATCACGGCAGTTTATAATTGCAACTATAAGATTATCGTGCAATTAAGTTATACTACGTATTGTCAAATATTTCGCAATGAGCAATATGTGTTTTATAAAGAATTGGATTTGCAGAGAAAATTTATAAAATTTCTGTATCAAAATTTAAAATTCCAATCAAGTGCATATGTGTGTCTGAACAGATTTGTTAAGTCCGTTAACATTTTTCATATGCATATACACCGAAGTATAGAAATCAATGAACTAACAAATTAGTTAAGCAGATACCTATCGATCAGTACTGTTAACGTGAATACATATTTTAAAATAAACACAATATTTGATTAATTGTTTATCATAAAAAAGCTGATTCAGACGTATGGCGGTTGTTGATATATCTACATACAAAACTAAAATAATGAACAAATCTACGAACTCCGTACATAGCTTTGTATAGTTACTAACATATTCAAAAAACTATGTGTCAGCTAAAGGAATTATTTAAATCGGTCGTATAAAATCTGAGCCAAATCGGACCATGGGTTTAATGTGCTCTTTCACCAATTAAACGATGGAAGAATTATGGTCCCCATCATACCGTGATAATTTTGGAATATTCACAGCCCAATCATGGCCAACATATAAAAGATAACAGCAAGATTTCAGCCAATGAGGCACAACAATGAATAAATTTTATGAAGTTAAAGGACACTGGCTATTCTGCGTGATAATATGTTATCCGAATGGACAAAAACAACACATAACCTAATAATGGCGAAACACAAAATCACTACTGGAAATTGGGTTGCCTGACAGTCGATGTCAACCTTTTAACGCTCGAACTATGGACAAAAATGGAGAAAATTCAGCAAAATCGGAGAAATTATGAACTTCTACAAACTTCGACATTCTGTCTACCTGCTATATCCCGTCAACTGGCTTCTTGAAGACCGAAGACCGACCTCCCGCCCTCGTCCGCAGGATCTACCATCCGCAGGAGCTAGGTCCCTGAGTATGTATGGTGAGGAAAGACAACATTCGGTTGTTGTTATAAAGATGCGAATGGTGGTAACAACATTCGAGCGTAACAAATAGAACGTAACAACCTTAGCAATGTTGTTACATACGAGTGCTTATGCCTAAGAACGTACCAGTTTTTACGCAGAATCCGTTTTGCGTAACAACTCACGAAGGTTGTTACATACCATTGAATGTACTGTTTCCACACATACGTGCGTATATGCTGACGATGTCGAGTAAGTGCACACATTTCACTAAGAATGATGCGAGAGCATGTATGTAGGTCAAATTCTTGCAATATAAGGGCTTTTAAACAGGGCACATGGCAGTAATTTGATTCTTTACTACTATACGGATCCAACTGAAGCAGAGTTATCTGAGTAAACAACATATCTGAAATTGTTAAAATAGTTCATGTGTTTATATTTATATATATTTATTGACTGGACGAATACAGTGAATGTTAGCTTTTAGCAAACGAACGAATTAAAAGGGAACACCACATGGAGTTTGCTGGCAGGCTGACCAGAATGTGTTTTGGGGAAAAAGTTTTTTGTCCGTCATAACTCGGTAACGTGTTGCTCGATTACGGATGGTATGGCTCAAAATGTACGCCTTGTACGTTGTGCCCTTTAGTTGAAGCCAACTTAATGCGATCAAGTTTTGTCAGTTTTGGCTCAAAAACCAGAATTTTTGTTTTGGCCACAAAACCATATGTTATCCACAACTATCTAAACCCCATGTGAACTTCTCTCACTTCGTTCGTTTGCTAAACACAAATATTCACTCTCGTCCGTTCGGTCAGCTAACACAGGGCAAGCTGTGCGGACTGATCGAACAAAAATCACGATCAAGTTTGAGCTGAATAGATTCATTTATTGTTAGGTTGGAGGCTATAACGCATGAATTGTATTAATTTCGGGGTCATAGGGTTTTGGATCACAGCACGATTTCAAATAGAGAATATATGACAACGCATAAATTCGGCATAATTTTGCGCTAAAAATGGGTTTTAACAACAACCCTCTTTTCAGGTCAAAGCTGGACCAAAGTTACAAATTATCGAGCATAGCTTGGCAATGACTGGTCTGATTTGGCTCAAATTTCCACAGCACACATACACGTGCTTACAACGCCGATATATGCTCTTTTGAGGGAACGAAGGGGTGAAGCCCCTATTTTCAGGCATATTTTGGCAAATTTCATATATTATCAATCATATTTTCTCGATGGCTTTGACCGATTTGGCTCACATCTTAAAAGAACATATGGGATTACACGTCTTATCCACGGCACTAATATTTTTGCAACATTCCCTTTCCGTCATGACATTAGGGGGCAAAACCCCTTTTGAGGCCAGAATTTGCCAAATTTCAGTCATTACTAAGAGTATTTTGTCGATGGTTAGGCCGATTTGGTTCAAATTTTTCAGTATTCTTATGCCCAGATACCTAACTCATAGTCGTAATGTCGCGGCAGTATCTGTTTTCTTTAGGGAAATTGGGGGTCATACCCTTTTGAGACCAAAATATGCTGAAATTTAAACTTTGTTGCACGTAACTTGGCAATGATTTCTCCAATTTAGCTCAAATTTTCACAATACATGTATGCTTAATTAGATTGGTTCCAGCAGAAGGTTACCATCAATATCTCAATGAGTAATGGTATAAGATGATTAAATATCGTTTCAAATGCCAAAGTTATACCAAAATAGTGCGTTATAGTGTTCAACTTGACAAAGGCCGGACCGATTTTGTTCAAAGTTCCACTTTAAGAAATATTTTCGTTCGTTCGTTTAGTCAACAGTTTTCCTTCGGTGTCTTACAGCCTAGTTGATTGAACGAGCGAGAGTGAATGTTTACGTTTAGCAAACCTACGAAGTGAAAGAAGTCGACATGGAGTTTCGGTAGTTGTTGTCAGGCTGATCGACATGTTTTTTGGAAATTTTTTGTTTGTTCGTGGAGTTCGTAATTCGTTAAAGCGCTGTGCAATTATACAGTGAGCGATAACTCAAAATGTGCGCCTTGTGACGACGTCGTGCAATTTTGGCCAACTTGATCCGCCCCATTTGGCCCAAACCCCCCATTTTTGGCCCTTTTACGTATTATATATTGTACTAGGACCAGTTCTTCCCTAAGAGATCCCAGCTGCACAACCTTTCCTCGCTGTGGTACCCAGACATCCCCGGCTTCCACGACACGCCGGTGAACTGCTAGTTGACCTAAGGGAATCGTTTAGCTTAGCAGGCTGCCGCCGGGTTTACCAGGGTGTTCGGTCTTGCCCATATATGTAGTAGCATGAAGGTCCCACTGTAGGAGGATCATCCACTACGTCTGCTAGCAGGTATTAAGGCTGTCCCGCCTTTCCCTCATTTATTCAAATCCTTATCGGTTGTGTCCCCACATTTAAATCTCGTGCGTGACTCCGGACCTGGTTTGACAATGTCCCTGATTAACCTAGTACGAGCTCTCTCTTCAAAATAGTGGCTCTAGGGAACACCTGGGTACTGATTCCAGGGCCCTTATCTTAACTAAGTAATTTGATCGAAGCAGGGAACCGAAATCTACCTACAGGTTCCGGTACTAAGTCAGATGGTAGTTTTGCTGGTTGCCGCTTAAGTAGTACCTAACTAGTTCGAGAGATTTCCTAATAAGTTCACGTAAATTTCCTAATATAGTATTACTGTCTTTACTCCATAAAAATCGTATTTGGCCTTTTCTTTAGAAGTTTATCGATTAAAACATATCGCTTGAGCATGGATAGAACACTCTAACACTATAAATTCAAGACACCAGATATGCACTCGAGTACAAATGCACGACATTCATACAATGGTATTACCTTGGGTACCTCGCAGGATACCCGCAACTCGCACAACACGTGACATGAATGTCTAACAGTTCTGCCCTAGTGCATGAGTGATAAAACAGACTCCCACTCCCGACTTCATTCCCCTCTGGCCGTGCCCTAGAATAAATACCTCCGACAATACGCTTTCCCTTGTTCTCTTAGTAATCGGCGGTTGATTACTCTTGCACCACCGGTGCTTGAGTCCCCTTTTTCTCGACCCGTGCTTGAACACTCTTTCACTATCCGTATTACATGTTAAGTCTGATTCACGGAGTCTGGAATCATTTGCGAACATTCAGTGACTGTTGTGTATCGAAGTCCTGCAGCAATGAAAAGGCATACTGCACCGAGACAAGATGGAGAGCGAGTGGCCTTACCAAAATGGAAGCCATTGCCACGTCCCTTGAGCACAGGGCGACGTTGCCTGCCTCCACGATACTAGATACAGGCTTTTGGCATGAAAATAGTTCCAACGAGGACCCTGCCGCGTCTACATGGTGTGGGAGGCCGCGCCTGATAATTTTGATTGAGCTTGAAAAACAGTTTGTTTACGAGAACTCAGCAGGGTATTGGCTTAGCTATGTGGGGCGGTCTCGGTGAGTCTCTAAATGGATTTGACCTATTATGTCGCAGTTGACTCCCACTCGTGTCCATCTTGGTTTTCTGCCTTTCTGGGTATTACTATTTCACATTCTGGTCGGCGGTCATTTGCAGCACATCGGCTTATCGTGATCGCCGTCGCGCCCCTCAACTGAAAATGGTTGGATTTGGACGCCTAAGGTTGTAGACTTTGCATTTTGACATTGAAAAGCACCCGTTACGATGAAACTTGATTGGGACAGAGGTGACATAACGCACGAGGGTTTATGATACGTCACTCTCCATGGGAGTGCCCGGATCCACCCGACGATAGTTAATAATTGCCAAAAGTTGACGCGGCACCCTACCGTGTCGACCCGGCATGGTGTACCCGTCCGCGGTTTGTAGCTATCGTGCCCTACTCATTTGTCAAAGAAAATCCGCAGGGGCACGACGACTCAAATGCTGGGTAGTTTCATCGGGACTCTCCTTTCCATTGCTTACGTAGAATTTTTTGTATTTTTATCTGCAAATGACTACGTCGGTTTTGATTTCCTTATTTTATTTTCTCCACTCTTCGCTTGACACGCCTTTCGCTTGGCTGAACAGGAGCCACCCGCGCCTTACTGGCCTATAATGCGTGCCAAAACGGTTTACAATTTTAAAAGCGTGTAAGATAGTCTCTAGCGAAAAGAAGAGAAATGTGCAAGAGGGAATAGGGCGGTCCGAGGTTTCGTAGTATGCTAGAATGCCCGCTCGAACCGCGGAGGCCCTCAACCAAAATTCGTGAAGTTCCTACCGTGTCTACACGGCGCGGACAACTCGTTTTGCACTGAAAGGGCAGTCACGGATTCTAACATATTTCACTGGGCGGTAAGCTAGATTTAAGCCCTACCGAGAAATTTTGATCGTTAGTTAACCGCTGCTCGTGCTCGCGGCTGCCTCCAGGTTATCGCCATTCTTTCAGCAACTTGCCCTCCCGTGTCCCTGTGTATTTCCCACTTCCGTTTGTACTTCCTTTGTACCCGATTCCTATTCACATCACTTTAATAATGACAATTTTCCACCCATCGAGTCTAGAAAGTAAAAATGCGACCCGATGCGTGCGGAAACCAGTCGAGGCTCAAAAGTTTGGTGATAATTTTCAAAGCTTGACTATCACTTTCCGGAGCGTATGCACTTATATACGCGCGGACTATCCGCCGAACACTCCAGCGCCCTCAAAGACAGCCCTTGCTAAACAATTTCGAAACCGAGAGAAAAAATCACCAGGAGCGACTCTCCACCGCGTCTGCACAGCGAGAGACATTGTTGGGCAAGTAAAAGCGAAAAGAAACTCAGAAATCAAAAAGAAAATCTCCGAAAATGGCCCAGTTGACGAACTGCGTAAACCGGCGACAACCGCTAAACTTAAAACTATCGCCTGGCGCCGACGGTGCATCGGGCCCTTTTTATGCTACGATCTACAACGCTTTTGCCGCCGACCCCGGGCTCTTCTGGTTCGTCCGAAAACTTACTCAAGATGCTATTGGCGACAATTCAGACTCTCAAACTAATGTTCATAACGACAAATTCCACAACTATAAGCTTTTAAGTTAAATCTTTACGAAAGCTGTGTGAAACACCAAGCCACTGTCCACTATAAAACAAACTGTTGATGTCAATGGTGTTCGTGCAGAAACAACTGCAGCGGTCGGCCGGCAAAAGAACAAAGCAAAAAAACTAGCGGCATTTAATAACGTGCCGGCCAAAACACACGGAGGATGTTAAAAATTGGGGAGTTATGGTTATTTGGGTCATGATTTGAGGCTCTGAAAATTGGGTGTTTAAACGTCTGGTTTGGGGCCCATAAATGTTTACGGGTAAGGAATAAGTTGACCCGAAGAAGTGATTTTGAAGCCTAGGAAGCCCCCAATGATAACATTGTAACCCTACTTTACATGAGGTGCAAGAAAAATCAAAAATTTCTAAATTTAGTACACCTCTAGAAAACGATGTTTCTTTCGGGCCTTTTCCTTTCATATGGCAATGTCCAGAAATACTACAAAGATGATTTATGCGACACTTCATATTTTTTCTGTATGCCAGGATAGGTCCCCGACGTCTAAAATGCAACAACAGTTTTGGTTTGAATTTTATAAGTATTCCGCATAGTGCCCCGACCCGTCCTGACACGAAATATAACATACACCGTGCAACATACGAATTATTATGGGCACGAAAACTATTATATCAATGTTATGGATGCGCACCAGGACCGACCTTACGGCGCCAAATCAGTGAACCCGAAAATAAAATCGAGAAAATTTCGCCCATTGTCCCCGGACCAGCCGGATGCGCAACCTTTGTCTCTTTTTCACAATTTTGCATTAATACTACATAATAACATTGTACATTTTACCATGGTGGGGTCGATCGGATACCTATAATTCGATGTCACCAATATTCCAGTGTGACGCGAGCGTCATCCCGCGCAATGGTGGAGCTTGATGATAAAACATATTGTAATAATAATACACTTTTACTTTATATTCACGATATATGATACATAATGTAACACTGGGATCACACTCTACCTATATCCGGTCGTCCATTAGATTGAACTTTATCCTTTTTATATTAGTTTGGATATCAGTTAAATTTCTGTAAACTCGGGCTATTACATATATGTGAATTTGCAAAATTTGATTGCAAGATCCCCTTTTCAGAACCACATTTGTCAAATTTCAGTCATTACTAATAGTATTTTGTTGATGGCTGGGCCGTTGTGACCGAAACTTACACGGAGCATATAGGCTTATATGGCTTACCAACATTGCTAATAAAATGGCATTGGTTTTAGTTTACGGAATTATAAACCAATAAATCCCTTTTTAGGACCGAATTTGCTAAATTTAGTCGTTGCCAACCGTAGGTATCCTGTTAATTCCTGGACCGATTTGGTTCAACTTTTCACAAGTTATGTAAGTCTATTAATACTACTCCGCGACATAGTATCTTTGAAATATCTGCATCCATGAGGGATAGAACAAGTTAAACTTAAATTTCAGCGCAAAATTATGCCGAATTTATGCATCTTCATGTATACTTGACCATGGAAATATTTCTCTGTTTTTAATCGTAATGTGATCTAAAACCCTTCTGACCCTGAAATTAATACAATTCATGCGTTATAGCCTCCAACCTAACAACGAATGGATCTATTGAGCTCAGACTTGATCTTGATTGTTGTTCGATCAGTTCGAGCAGCTTGCCCTGTGTCACTAGCTGACCGAACGGACGATAGAGAATGTTTGCGTTTAGCAAACGAATTGAGAGAAGTTCACATGGACTTTATGCATCATTTTACCTTAAGATGTGTGCAGCAGGGCCGCATTTTGTCACAGTCGTGCATGACTAGCCGCGGACAGCCAGTGTGGCATTTTTTGGGCCGAGCCGGGCCCTACAAATATATTTCGCTAATAGTAAAGTGAGGCTGATAAATTGTCACAAGAGCCGGAATCGGCACTAAAAGCCAGAAATATATAACGACAACGGAAAATAGCTAAAAAATGGAAATTGACGATAGTTAAGATCATATATTCGTCAAACATCTTTCCAGTTACAATAGCATAATTTTCATCCATGAAAAAACATGTTTTACATAGCTAAGTAAAAGGCGCTTAAACAAAAATATTGAAAATAGCGATATTTACGTGTTTATTTTGTCTGAATTTATGCCCTTTGCTTTTAATTACTACTAATCTTGCCTTTTTTGGGCCTAGAGCTAAATATTTTCGATGTAACACAATCTGCTAATGCGCGACTAAACTTAAAGTGACCCCGCTGACCGTCCTTTTTGTAAAAATTTTCGTCACCGAACATTTTCTTGACGGTCAGAAAATGCTATATTTTGTTCACGAATATCAAATATGTTCGCGAACAGAATTTTGTCGGATTTGTATTAAAAAGGGGTTTGTTCGCGAACAGTAATTGATAAATAATATGACCGTCCCGTTTATGACATCACAGTTACATTAAATTTGTTCTCGAACAGAGGTGAATCCTGTTTCGACGCTATGAAATGTTACGGAATTGTCATAACTAGAATGAAAGCCTTTAAGTATGTGCTAGTAGTGAATCGAATGTCCTGTTTGTTCCGAAACAATGGATGTGGATTCGACATCGGGAATTGCAAAATAGGATGGTTAGCGGGGTCACTTTAAGTTTAGTCTGAATGTAATAAATATTTTTGTCAGTAGCCCGTCCCGGCTATCAAACCCTGAGACATATCCACTCCAGGCCCGTATTAACACCCATTAACACAGGCCCATATTAAACATATTAGCATAGCTTAGCTATTTATTTTATTTATGAAGGGCCGGATGTGGCTGCGCGTTTTTGTCACGAGCCCGACTCGACTCTGTGGCAGAATCCGGCTTTAGGTGCACACATCTTAAAGGTGAACGACGGATTAGATAGTTGTGGATAACTGTTGAAAGGCTGATTGATATATGTCTTGGGGAAAAAGTTTTTTGTTTGTGGAATTAATAACTCGTTAACGTGTTGTCCAATTACAGTCGACGCGGCTCAAAATGTGAGCTTTAAGACGACTTTGTGCCCTTAGTTGAAGCTAAGTTAATGCGACCAAATTTAGCCATAATTTTTAGCATTTTATGTTATGCATGAGTAAACTTAAGCTGCGCCCCATACCATCCTCTTTTGACAAAAGCGATTGCCATTCACTTGTACACTGAACACAAATTTCATTTTTGCGTTAAAGAACAGAAATTAGTCCGTTTCATATTCCACACATTATAATTTGGAAATGTTCGCGAACACACTGGTGTTAAAGTACAGGGACCGAATTGCAGTCGCTAATGGCGTTATGGAACAGAAAAATGTCGAAATTGGATACGGCTGTTGAAATTCGAGTTTTGTTCGCTAACAACGTTTTGTACATGGTGTCAAAAGAGGATGGTTGGGGGCGCATCTTAAGTTTACTCTTGCATTAATATGTAAATTTGCAACATTTGATTGAATCATCTCTATAACTAAGCAGGAAGCCGTGCGATGTTAACATTTTTTTCTATATAGGACGATTTTGGGTGAGCGCCTATTGTTATATGCATTTGCATGTATGTGCACCCGTTACCGACCAGAGATTGGACAATCGCCTTTTCAGGGCAAAATTGAACTAAATTTTGTCGTAGCTGCGCATAGCTTGGCAACGACTGGTCCGATTTAACCGAATTTTCACTGAAACTTCTATATCTTTGTGATATCATCTTCTTTTATAGCAAATTATGTGGTGAAAATACTTTTCTGGACCGAATTTGTCAAATTTCGGCAATTATATACTAATGGTATTTCGTCGATGAGTGGGCTGATTTGGCTGAAACCTTCACAGCGCGATCGATTCGCGTATATGTCCCTTGGACACTACGGAGGTTGTTTTATTATTTCCGTATTCGTCATATGGCAAATTTGGGAGTGGGAACGCTGGTAGTGAAGAGGTTTAAGATACTCAAAGCCCAACGCATGCGCTAGTGCAGTCAATGAACACGCATGGTTTTAATATTCTTTGTTTGCTATTGTTTCGTATGTGCGCTTGGGTGGATTCAACACTGGTGGTGTTGGTATTTAGAATTTTTGCTAGTTTCAATTATATGTTCTCTGTTTCATGTAACACCAGTGGGGAGGATATTTTACTAAGAAAATGATGTCGTCACCTTGGCTACGTACTCACGGCCAGGAAATCGAATGATGGAGGCGGAATTGCTCGAGGGTAGAGAGCTTCCGCAAAGACGGAAACCATTCTCCAGTCACAATTTGATGAACTTCAGTGCCGATTTCCGGACATCAATCCCACTTCGGTTATTTCGATTCTTCGCTAGCCCTCGGGGGTTGGTGGCCCCGGATTTCAGCCACGCATGTGCCAGAGTCCCCGTTTACGGTGCTGAGCCCGAAAAATCCGACCATATGATTTATTGCCGTTCTAGCAGCTCGAAAAATGGAGTTTCATACGTTTAAAAGTCATGGCCTTGGACACGCGTTTTGGAACTTTAGGTCGTTGCTGGTCGTGGCCAAACATTTAGAGGTAACGCTGTCCCTTGTTTTTATAGGTCTCCTAAAATGTTGCGCCCCATTTGTAGATCTACTATGGTCTTTGAAATAGCTAGAACCACCTGCGTCTTGACCCCACGACAGCTTCCCCTCTGTTCTCGTCAAGATATTCCTTGTCTTTTCGCTCGTTTAGCTCTCGCAAGCTATCTCTATGTATATGGAAGTGGCTCATGATACTAAAAACAGTACATAGTTATAAAAGGCATGCCAATTGTACCTTGTGAGCATTTCACATTACAATGAAATAAGGGTTGATGCGGACCATGGTCGGTCTTCCGATGCTAAATCAGAAAGCAGGATTAACGTAAATCCTCCGTCCAATATCCCTCGGACTATCCGTGCAACTTATGTGGCAGGTTATAACGGCTTTACTGTTTTTAGCTTATATATGCCCCCAACGCGTGGAGAACAGGAGTCATGTGTACTAAGACCAGTTCTGGCCCTACGGAATCCCAGCTGCACCACTATTTGCTCGGCGTGGTGCCCGGACAACCCCGGCTTCAACGGCTGCCCGGTGAACCACTAGTTGACCTACGGGAATCGCTTAGCTTAGCAGGCTGCCGGCGGGTTAACCAGGGTGTTCGGTCTGGCCGCTATATCGGCCCACGTGTCTGGTCGCATGGAGGTCCCCATGTAGGAGGGTGAACCCTTAAGCCCGCTCACAGGTAATAAGGCTGACCCGCCTTTGTCTCGTTGACCTAAATTTTCCTAAAACTTAATTTCCCGGGTATATCGTGTGTGAATCCCTAACCAAATCTTTCTTTCGTAAATCGATTTCAGATCCTCGCATCGCTTTTAGATGCTCGTGTGTACTCCATAGCACCAGGGCACTGCGGAGCTGCCTTAGGACTCTTTTCATTTTGGTTGAGAGTAAGTAAAATCTGGTATGCTTGTTGATCAAGACCTATAGATGTCCTACGTCCTTAATGGTTGCTTGTCCTCACTTTATCACGAGAAAATATTGCGTACACGGACTATTCCTACGCAAACTTTTAATTTAGTGCAAATATCAGACCACCGTATTGCCCTGCTGCGGTGAACTCAATCTGTTTTTTATTCAATTACAACCGAAGTTTATGTATCGCTTAGGCATCGAATAAACACTGGTACAGTTTATTATTTCCTAGGAGTATGTTCAAAACATAATGGTAGTGTTACGCACACACAACTATGCATAGCACCAATACAAGGCACCGCGCAGGGCGCCAAGAAGGTATCCCTACTAATGAAAATTTGTAATAAACGAACGTATGATTTTCCCAGAAGATTTACTGACGGACATGTAGTATTTTACTAACGCTTGATTGACGAAAACAAGATCCCTAACCTTGTAAATTCTGCTATTCCTCATACCGCATCGCGGCGCACTGTCGGCATACTCATGAGCAGTTGGCCTTACGAACGCCCTTCGTTCAACTACTCACTCCTCTTTGAGACTGAAGCCACTCGCGAACATTCCGTCACACTCCAGCGTTAATATTTCCATTCATATCCAAAAACATATTGCTCTGCGCAGGTGAGGGACCAGCAGTGGTAGGGGGGCAGGAATCCAAGGCCGCGTCTTCTAAAAACAGCACGACGTCGTCTGCCTTCCTCGCTATCCGACGTCAAAAGTATAATTCCGACGAGGATCTCTACTGTGGAGAGACAGACGTGAGTCGACGTCTTAAGATTAGAGATTAAGTTTTAATTTGTATTTGATCGTTGAACAGCGAACACATTTGAAATCTCATGCGGTCAGTGGCTTGATCACGAGGGTACGAACTAAACAAAATTTTAGACATGCTGGTCTCTTAGCTTTCACGGCCGAGTCCACCTCTTTCCTGTTTTGTAGACTTAACTGGTACTTCGAAACAGCTATATATATCCTAGCCCAGGTCCGCAGTTATTTGCATCACTCGGTCACCTTGCTACTTTTTCGTTTCGCATGAAGAAGAAATTCAATACTGCGAGGGTTGAGCGTTTACGAGATCAAAAACAGCCAAAATTCCAACTTCTCGTGCAAATGACCGCGTCTTGTCTTCGTTTCTGGTCAGTCAGATTACTCCATTATTGGTGGAGCCAGCCGCGCATCACCGCCGTTGTGGAAAAGTCCCCAACTCCTCGACTACCACTACGTTGGAAAGTCATTCATTTGTCGGCTATACCCCTGGAAAAGTTAAAAAGGGCGAAAGGCTGTCAGTGCCCAGTGGCGTGCTAGATCAGTTAGCCTGGGGGCACAGAGGCCTTTTGCTTTATGTTAAAAATCAGTACGGCTCCCAGTTATCGGTGCTGCACGACTTGGGGGCACCCGTTTGAAGCGGACTTGGCACGATCCCTTCACAATGTAAGTCCCCGGAAATGTCTCGATGCGGCAAAACCGTGACGGTGATCGCGACTGCCTCTAGGTTCGAAATACACCACTCTCTGTCTCTCTGACACACCAACAAATTTTCCTCCGCTTGTTAAACTTTCTCGCTGAACATCCTATATTAAATTTTGAAAAGAAAAATAGCAACGCCCATGGTCCTACGAGAAAATACAAAAACGATCCAGTGAGCGGGCAACCAGTCGAGAACACATGCGGGTCAGGTTTTGTGAATAATTTTGTCGATTTAAAAATTTGGTCGGGGTACGACATTTACGGACGCGCGGAGCATCCTTCGGACGCACCGGCGCCCGCAAAGGCGACCCTTGATGGATCGAGATATCCCGAGAAACGAAAAGTCCAGTCGAGGTTCTCCACCACTACTGCACGGCGAGAAACCTCGCTGGGTAAAGATCCAAAAGAGCATAGAAAGAACACATAAAACGTAAATCGTAAGCACGGAAACGAAACAGACCGGCAATAACCACCAAATCAAAATAAGCTAAACCTCGACTGGTCCCGGCGCTAAATCGGGTAGTCTACTTTTATACCCCCAGTGGGCCCCTGTTTTGTTAGCTGTGCATTTCGGCTTGTGCCACAAATTTCAAATTGCCGAGCATTCACACTATAACAAACACTGTGGAGAAACCGCAACTATACAGCAACACGAACAAAACAAATCGCCTCTGTCAGTCATCCGAGGCACTCTGCGACATTTATATTTATATAAATTTAATTGGACAACTCAAATGCCGCCAGCAGAAAACCCGGCAACATTGATACCTCTACAACTGATAAACAACTAAACCTCGATAAAATATATCGGCATTTTGGGCGCTTACGGATATGTAAATCTGTTATTAGTTTATTTGTTATATTTAAGTAACGGAGCGGAGTAGGCGGGCGGGGGCGGAATCAGGTCCATGCCCTAGCAGGTCGCCTACCGATGAAAAAGAAGATTTTAATGCATATACCATAGGAGGATTGTTAGAGGCAGTGTTAGGTGTGAGATGAAGAAAATTTTGGCATTCCTTGTGGATTATCAGGACCCGGGGCAAGCCGGTGGGGTTGGAGATCCCGGTTTATGGTGCAATGGTTAGATCCCGTGGAGGTGCGTGGTACAAAAAATCGGGAAGTTTTGGTTGTGATACGAGGCTTTAAAATTTGGATGTTTAAGCGCTTAGTTGGGGGTCCCTAAGTACTTACGGGGAAGAGATACGCTGGCCCGAGGGCGTGACTCAGAAACCTCAGACACCCATAATGATAGTTCGACAACGCTAGGGTGCCTTAGTTGTAGGAGAAATTTAGAATTTGCGAATTTAAACAACTAAAATCATGTTCCTGTTCGGATGTTGTCCAATTTCTTTCTCACTGTTCTGTTGCAAACTCCGTTAAATTCTACATCGTCATACATAGAACAGATTATCTTTACTCCTGCGTGCCAGGACCAGTCATTTAAAAAGTGCTGCAGCTTGGTCCAACCCGTCCCGACACGCAGAATGCAATACCGATTGTACTACATATTCAATTTGATATTAATGCTCGGCATGCGCACTGGGATCAGCCTTGGGGCATCGAAATCACAAAATTTGCCCCATGAGCGTGAGAGTACGAGACAGTGTCCCCGGCCCATACGAGTGCGCACCCTTTTCCTTTAACACAGTATCAGTATATCAACAATACGCAATAGCACCATATATTTCAGCATTGTGGGACCGACCGGATACTCATAAGAAGGTTCCAAGGTAATGCGAAATCATCCCGAGCACCTCGGGCTAGTGGAGCGTGATTATATGTACAGTTCAATAACAATACAGTTTTATTTTATACCGACAATGAATTACGCACCGCTTGATGTCAGGATCACGCTCCAACGGTATCTCATCGCCCGTAAGGTTTAAATTTATACTCCTTTTCGCAGCATTCGTAGCTTTTAAAATCCCATAAAAAAACGGTCTGTTATATTGGACACCCCCAGGATTTTTATAAAAATTTTCAAGAGTAGTTAGTACGGTCTTTTACAGTTTTTATTGGGTCCCAGCCACACCGTATTAATTTTTCTCTATCGTTGAAGGTGCCCGCTATACGATCTATTCAAAGTACATAATGGTCACAGGGACAGCATGCAAATAATGTTGCGCATCGATAATTTCAGCAGATCATAATACGAGATCAAATGGATTTTTCCCAGTATTTTACTTTTTAAATGTGGTGGTACGTTAAGATAGCTGCAAACATAGCTACTACAGCTAGCAATACAAGAGATTTTTTGCCAAGGTTGGATCCAGGAGACATCCACTGGTCCTTTCCCCACCGGAACGTGCCTAGGTGACCAAGATCCGTTGGCTAAGGAGTGTAGTACGTCTCGGCGGGGGCAGACTAGGAACATAATTGTTGTTCATAGAGGAGATAGGGGAATTACAGTAAGCTGTTTTATTTTTTCAGAATTTTCAATGGCTTGTTCTCCAAACACTCGAATAGAATTCCTCAATGCTGTAACCTTAGGCTTTATGTGTGAAATTTGTATACTATTAGAAATCCCTAGACCTATGCCTGCTAAAGAAGCTGCTCCAGCTAGTGCAATTCCAACAAAACGTTTTTACCTTTTTGACTGTACGAAGGAACAGGCGAAAGGATTATCAGTACAAATACTTTGTAATAAAGCTTCATAAAATGTTGGATCGACAGAGTCCTGAAAATTTTCGTTTAAAGCCTTGAGAGCTTTTTGCGATTCACTATGCAGAAGCTGATGACCAGCACAAGTTTGAGGATTAACAGTAAATCTTAAAGCAGCCTTGCATTCCTCATGTTTCTCATGTCTAGCATGAACAAGTATAGGTATGTAAACAATATCTGGTGCTGTCATAACTAATCCCTCGGGAACGAATCCTACACCGAAAGGTGGGAAAAGATGAGGATGGAGTCTGCTTAACTCCCTTGTTATAACTGAGCTGGCTGGTACAATTAATGTAACCAGCAGTAGTAATGCTAACAACGGGTAAGTAATTTTAAACGCTGATTGTGGCTTAAGAACGGTTCTCTCAGTTTTCATCTGATTTTCAGGTTCTTTAATTTTTCCGTGAACAGTAACTGCTCCTACTAATTGTGGATATGTCTTTTCCACAAGTAAGGAATTTTGTTTGGTAAGTGCATCAACTTCTCTACGCAGTCTCTCAACCTAGGTACGATATGGGGTTTCAAAATTAGATAACGGTGGAGTTGTCACGTTAACCTGTGGCGTAAGTGTAGTTGTAGCTACTATATTTCTAGAATTCGTTCTATTAGCCATGGGACCGATATTAGGTATATTCGGCCTAGAGCTAATATTAAATGTTGGCCGTCTAACGTTTTGTGAATTATTATTTCTCGATATTGGACTGGTATATTGAGGGCGAAAATTGTTCGTTCTGCCCTGGTTCCCTCTCAGTAAACAGCTCATAGCCATATGTCCCATTTTCCCCACAAGTAAAACATTTAGGACCACGTGGTGAAAACTCCTGTAAAAAAATATTAAATCTAGGCCGGGTATCCGGTCGCCTATTTTGATTTGTACTAACGGTAAGTGGGCGATTATTTCTCCTGGGTGGGATATTCCGCACGCGCTGTAATGCATTTGCTATGTCTTTCTGATTTCTCGCTAATAACTCTATGCCTTGGGTTACTTTTTGTAAAGTTTGGTCCCGACCAATATTGGTTGTGGTATTAGTTAATCCCACTGGCGATGAAACTGTTCCACAAAGAACTGATTGCATATCCAGCCTCTGCGCGAGGTCTTCTGCTTCCTTAAGAGTATTTGGCATATCTCTAAATACTTGTAGTTTTATTTCGGGTGATCTTAATCCTCCAAAGAATCGGGATATAATTTTTCTCTGCAAATTAGCGTCAGTTTCATGTGGATAAATACTGCGGCAAGCACGTTTAATGGCCTTAAGATATGAAGTAATGGATTCTCCACTCATTTGTTGGCGTTGTTCTAACGCGGCTTCATGAAACATTGACCATTCGGGAGTGAGGAGGGCCGTTTTCAAGGCCCTCACTAAATCATTATAATTTCTCTTAGAAGCATCAGGCACTCTCTCATATGCGTCTCGCGCTCTGTCTCTTAAATATGCGGGAAGCACCCTTACTTTCATGTTATCATCCATAATTTTAGCATCGCTAACCAAATCGAAATTTTCTAGCCAAGAGTTAAAATCTTGACCCGTCGGGTCACCACGGAGGGGTGTAATACAAAGATCTGGCTCATTATTCCCAAGGCGAACCCGCTGTGATACTTCATCCACCTCACTCGAGAGGTCTCTTAAACCATGCTCCAGGCTAGTGGCTAGATCTTTTATAACGTGATCAAGTTGACCTATATTCTTGGCTAAGCTCTCCATGTGCTGATTCTCACGATCACTTTCGAAAAATGAACTATCTTGTTCGTCGTCTGTTAACTCTAAATTATGCAGAGTAGTCCTATTACGTAGCTGATAGCTAGCCGTGATTAGGTACTTGAGTTATCTTAGTTCAACTTACAACTACCAATAAGTTTGTCGTTAATCCAAGTTCAGACCCGATTAAGAAAATCGAGTCTCGGTGGGACCTCCAACTGTAGCGAAGCTAGTCCTAATAAGTTTCAATAAGAACCCGTATTATGTATAATGTAGCACTCAGGACCTAGGACTCAGCTTACCACACAAGCTTATTATAAACCTCCAAGAAATATCAAGGACACTGGACTTTCTGAGCAAAATCAGTCACGGCTAAGTTAACTAATTCAATCTTAAACACAGAAAGCTAGGACGCACCCTCACTAAAACCTCTCTTATTATGCGCCAAGGTTATTACTATGGTCAAGAATAAACAACAGTTGAAACGGTGAGAGCGACCGTGAGGTCTAATAGTACTATAGGGCAACCACAGTTAAAATTCCCACAAATCAAGGAAGGGGATAAGCGTCCTCCCAACAAAACTCTGCCCTATAATATATGAAGGGAATAATTCGTCCTTCCTCACACAATAAATTTTAATGCTAGTACAAAATAATTGAAGAGATTACTTACCAGCGGCGGTTTCTTCGGAGATTAAACTCCCCTATAGGTATACACAGTTACGACTATGCAGTATGTGTTCCACAAGCTATCCTTAAGTATATTATGTAACAGGGTACCCAAGAGAACAATTGTTGAAAACGGTGAGTGTGACCGTGAGGTCTGATAATAGACAGATAAATCTCCAACCAATACAAGCTAAAAGTACCGAAAGGAAGGGAATTAGCGTCCTTCCCTGCTATACACTTAACTCTTAAGCCACCAGAAGACGACCAAACGTCTTAGCTAATAGGGTACCACAGTTTCAAACTCCACCACTTGTTTTCCAATTGCTACTGTGTTACAGTGTGCTTATACTCAGCATTTAAGAAAAATTTCAACATAAATAATAATAGAGCTACTTACCAGCGGCAACTGCTTCGGAGAGAACTCCCCGACTGACCTGAGCTACTGGCTTATATACCCGAAATCCTTCGCTAGACCTAGATTTCTCCACAGCTACGAATTCTAGGAAAACCACCTACCTAACAAAATTTTAAAGTGCTGCCTCGATAGTATGTGGTTTTAAGATGATTTTGCAACAATTAACTACAAAAAAATAATCAGTGTCATAAATCCCTTGAATAAAGCATCTGCAATAGCTACACAGTATAATTCACTGTGTTATACATCAATAAATTGAGTAAAATGATCACCAATTCGAGTCAGAAATCCCGAGAATACACCAGGTTATGTGGCAAAATGCAAACAAACAGCAAACAAAAATATAATATAAACAGTTTTCTAGAACCTGTACAAATTTAAATCATAATGAAGGCAATTTTCTGGCACAACAGAATAATTCAACTCAAGCAACAACGATGCATTAATTTTCCTCGAAGCTTCCACAACGTGGTACAATATTAAATAACATTATTATTTCTTTAAGCCTACCAGCGCCACCAGCAACGTACGCGAACAGCACAGCCAAGACACGAAATTTCATTGTTTTACAGTAAAGAACAATCATGGAAACAACCAACACATGTGAAAACTACATAAACAAGAGACAAAACATCAACACGTGGCATTCGCAATTACATACATTATTTATTGTTTTATGCTGCATTTGTAACATTCGTAAACTTCCTGCACTCAGCCCATGAGGGCGAACTCACCAACCAATCATTAAACCATAAGTCGTAACATAATTTGTAGACACTGCTGCTGTTTGCATCATAAGGTTGACCACTCCATTAAAAAGCTGCCCTGAAATTTACACCTGGTCGCGATGTTCGTTTGTAATTTAGTATAGCAGAACTTATTTAAACTCAAACGATATAGTCATTACTACTAAAACCAAGACGTTTTTTCATTATTTTGAGCTCGCACAAAATCAACAAAAACTAACTGCACAATAGCTGCAACATCATCAGCAACAACAAAAAAACTGCAGTAGATCACATGTTAGACATAGGTTTTGCAAAACATAGATATCCATTGATTGCAAGATTTATAGCCGGTCGGTCAGGCTACACTTTTAAAACACACGGCAGACGATCCTCGTTTCAGTCCCGTTTATGACGTCACAGTTACATTAAATTTGTTCGCGAACAGAGGCGAATACTGTTTCGAATGCTATGAAATGTTACAGAACCATCATTATCCGAATGAAAACCTTTAAGTCTAAGGTGGAGTGAATCGAATCGAATATCCCATTAGTTCGGTAACAATGGATGGGGATTCGATATCGAATATTGCAAAATAGGATGGTTAGCGGGGTCACATTAAGTTTAGTCGAGAATAAGTCAAAGCTTGATGTAATTAGTGAGACAAATAATTTTTAGTTCAAGGTCAAGTAAAATTTGCCCATTTCCTAGAGTCTGGAAAGGCCCACCCGACTGAATCAACATTTGCCTCAATTTTAGAGCCTATATACACAGTACACCTTTCGAGTTGACACTTTTACATCAATATGTAATGCTCGTGAAGAAATGTGCTCGGTGAGTTTGACACTGGTGCTCCTTAAGCTGATATATACATAATATTTGATATTTAATTGACAAACACTTTTAAAAATTTGTTTAAATTATTTGAAAACTTGCATGTATGAATAAGGTCTGTATGGCTGGGCGGTATGAATAAGTTTACACAATCGACCGCTTCCGATATGATAACTAAACGTTATTTATTTTGCTAAAACAAGCTATAATCACAGTGTCAAAACATGGAAGTAGACTAAATTTTTGGTGTCAATTTAAGGAAAGTGCATCGTGAATTTATATTTAGAATAAAAATATAGTTTCTAAACATTGAGATGTCTACATGAGCATACTCGCCCCTTTCTGAATATTTTGATACAACTATCAAATCAACTGAACACAACTTATACTTGAATCGGACGGTGTGAAATTAACATTTCATTACAATAGATATAAAAATATTTTTAACAGCACATCAGTACCCACTAAGCCGTGCGCCCCAAATTATTAGAAATTATCCAGCGATAACATATACTTAGCACTGTAGTTTCAAACCGAAGCCGCATCTACATAGTAAAGCATATATACTGAAAATATAGCAGTTATGTCAACGCAAATAAAATTGCTATATAATATAATGCAGCTTCACGTCCACCCAACCGTGGAAAAGTTTAACACAGTAATCAAGCATGTAACGGTCTTTATCTTCAGATCTTTCTCTAAGCATGTAACGGTAGGTAAACCATTACCGGACCAAATCATACGTACATATACATATTTCTGCATACATAAAAACTAGCTTAAAATTATTGATCATATATGTTAAACGCCAGCTGGATCTAAAACAAGTCACTAAACAAATTTGTACATATATATATTTTCTGACAATACTAGACTATAATGTCTAAGCCGTCCAATTACGAAAACTTAGGACATTGTCTTGCAAAAACCGAAAACAAGTACTGCGTAAAAAGACGCCACTGCTTAGGCGGCGGCGATAGGTTTCTCGAATTCATAAATCGAATTGCCAACAGTGAATTATTCGAATTCGCCAAATCTTCGTAGTCACCAAGCAATTGGCATAGCGCGTCTTTCAAAGCAAACGCTGCACTTTCACCGCTCCCAGAGTACATTAGACACGATTTATTTACGGTACCGGCTGCAAGCGAAGGACTCGATGAGCGATACTTATGCTGCCCATGATCGCTGTTTTTATCATCAGACTGTTCTGAGTCGGCTCGTTTTTTTCGTTGTTGCTCAGGTGAATCAGTGATACCAGCTTTAACACTGAGATCACCCAGCGAACGTCTCGGGGATGGCAATAAAAGTCTAGTTGCAAAATATATACAAACCCGGTGAAGATGAGGGCCGCGAATAGCATTATCTCCTGAATCAGGTGATGCTGTTCGATATCGCCTGGTCCCACGTTTTACTGGACGCCGGTGGTGGACTTTGTATAGTTCCGCTACAGGAATGTTTTGTTCGCCATTGGCGCCGGTCGGGTTGGTACGCCGGACGGCTTCACTAAACTCGGCCATTGTTTTAAGCGAAACCGCACCCTCGCGAGCGATGAAATATACAAAAAATGAATCAACAATGCGTTGGAATGAAAATAACTGGCAAAACAAAGGATCTTCCTTGGGTGATTGCGGCTTGTCAGGCTCATAATTGCTGGTCGACGCTGGTAAGCTAGATGACGATACCGAAACATCATGTTTAGTTGATCCAGTCCCAGTTATAGTTAGCCTGGTGTCGGCATCATTTTGTTCAACGCTGGCGCTTTTCTTCACATCTTTGTTGCTAGTATTATTATTGCTGCTATCTGACAGTGAGCTTTTGGCTGTGAGCAAATCATTTACTGTGTTAATCTTTGCTACATCGTCAAAGTCTTTCTTGTCAACATTGTTTCTCTCATCGGACCTTGATGGTGAAGGCGGGGTGCTCAGTGGTCGAGCTAAGCTTTGATCCCAGTCCAAAATTTCATGCACAGCGTTTATAGTAGCGCGATCTAGTGACGGCTCATACGGCGGTCCGAATTCGTGCCGGCTATTAGACGTTGCCATTGTAGGTGAAGGCGATTTTCTTAGTAGATGTTGCATCATAGTATATCGCTGCTTCAGTTTGTTGGCAATGGTTGTGCGTTCCGACGATACAGAATTATCTGTCATAAACACATTACGACGACTACCAAAGCCTTGTTTGAGTTTATTAACCACATCGTCCAGTTGTTCAGCAGGTGAATCTTCTCTGGTAAATATGTTACGCCCAATTCCTATGAGTGGTTTTGAGAATCGGGTTTTCTTAACACGAGCATGCTGTTGCTGTTGTGCAATAGTAATCGCTGGCGTAGGTGGCACAGCTACTTCTGTAGTTGATGGGGTTGTGTCGCTGTAAATTTCATTGGGTAAGGCCGGTGGGAGGTTAAGAATCGAAAATGACGTTTCAGCAATTTTATTGGTGGCGTTATGACTACTAGTCAGTGGATCAGCAGTGGGCTCGGCAATTGAACTATTGTTACAAGTTGACTTATTCCCTGTCTGATGTAACTGTTGTTGACTGCTTATAAGAGCCTTAAAATCAATACTGCTATGATCGCACTGCACAATTTTTAGAGCCATGTCGTTGAGCAGCTGTATATGTTCGGTGGTCGCGGCAATATTCTGAGTGCTCCATGCTTCGACGGGAACCGGTTCCGCCAGCATCGTTTTAAGGCAACTTATTGTGACAATCTGTTGACCAAGAGCTGTAAGAGACTGTTGCATCTTTTCCTATAATGAAATTTTATATTAAACATAGCTCTAATTTGTTTGAGTTTAGAAACATAGCATAATTTCTAATCCGGCTCGCCATTGGGACAACAGCAATAAGATTATTGAAACTTTAGGCATTTCCACAATCGAAATAGTCAGATTGTTTCCCCGAAACTTCTACAAAACTTGCTGCAAATTATAAAAACGTGGTACCAAATTATTATGAATATATACTATACGTTAGTGTTATTTTTCAAAATTTCACGTCATCTTTGCCAACTTCATTTCACTTAAGTTTATTAAATGCTACAATCCGGAATAATATCCCTTAGGAGTGTTCTCTAGAGACGATGATGGCGGACTCTGCTGGAGGGTGTGACACTCTTCAACTTTCCGTATTATCACCCGCGCAACGTTACGAACGTTCTCCCCCTTACCCCCCCATGTGTTCGGCCAACCATCTTATATATCACCCAGGTTTTTAAACCATTTGCTTCAGGCCCAAACCCTAAGTTTTCCATTTCTCGACCTATATCCCACCCAGATTGTTGAATCACAAGTTCAGACCCACAGGTTTTCAACTCACTTTTCAGACTTACTCAGGTTTTTGAACCCCTCCCTTAGGTTATAGACTCACTAAATTCTAAAATCTGAATTTCGAATTTTTTAGTTCAAAAACTTGACAAAATATTTTTGATTTTTGATTTGATATTTTTGATATAGGTCGGTAGGTCGAATACATGGGTGGGGGCTAAACTTAGCGCTTCAAAAACCTGGGCGAGATATAATTTGGTGGGTCGCAAGCCTGGTGTGGTAGTTTCGATGTTGTGGCCAAAGACACGAGTAGGGTGGGTCGTTTTTGAACCACTTGGTGAGTGGAAAACCTGGCAGGGTAAGGGTGACAACGATAACATGGGAAAGCTGAACAGTGTTATACTCTTCATCACAGTCGATCATCATCGATTCTTGATGTTATTTATCTACGGAAACAAAAATAAATTTATTGGCCGCGATAAATTCACGAATAGCAATTTAACAGCTGTTAATAACGAACAGTTCGCAATCTTAGAGATTATTTTCTTTCATGCAATTTTAGATCGCTGCATCTTTCTATGCCAGATAATGGGGTTAATAACATTTATATTGTAGGCTTAAAACAATGAAAGCATCGTGTTTAACCTACTAATTTAACAAACACACAAGCCATTTGTTTTGATGTTTGGCAGGGAGCATGTTCCGACTAAACTGTTAGATGAGCAAAAAAAGAAGGCGTGGTCGATGCTGTCGCAGTAGCTGAACAATTAAAAAAAGACGACAGGCTAAATGGGAGGCGGCTAAAGGTAATAATTATGCCGTTGCTCAGGCCAAGATGAAGATGGCATACAAGAAACGGAGGCAGCGCGAGTTTACGTAAGGTGAAATGGTTCTAAAATTCAATGCAAAACGGTCGCTGAGAAATTTTCGGATGGAAGGCAGCTGGTCCGGACCGTAGTATGTCCTTGCGAAGCACTGTGAACAAGATCTCGATATCACCGAACAGGATAGTCGTCAGCTTAAAACAAAGCTTAACGCGTGTCTTTTGAAGACGTACGTTGAAAGAAAGAGTGGTGATAAAACGATGACAGCAGCAATAAAACTGAGTTTAAAGAAATGCCATGGAGAAAAAGGGATGATGCGGTGTGCAGACTAACGTTTAAGGAAAAAGAGGAAGTTTTTGGTAGCCAATGGCTGAATGACCATCATATGAACGCAGCCCCGAGATTGATTGAATTTCTAATTAAATTTAAATTACACCCGTATTCCGTTGCCCCACGTTCAGGCATAAATGACATAATTATACTAAATGACAATTCCTATTATAGCGTTACTGTTGCTTCAGAAGATGACCCACGTTTTGTTCAAATTCACCATTTGAGGAAAAACCATTGGGTCACGACTACCACAAACGGTGCTGAAGTGAAGGTATACGACAGCTTAAAGTACAATGTGACTACTGAAATGAAACGACTTTCAAACGTCTATGGAAACCTCGCATCGGACAATGGACTGTGTTGCCCGAATGCCATGTCAGAAACAAGAAGGCAGCGACGACTGTGGTCTGTTCGCGATAGCATTCAAGCTTGATTTATGATATGGCGTTGTTCCAGAGCAAAAGAAAATACGACCAATCAATGACAAGGCAGCATCTCCACGACTGTTTTGAAATGGACAAGATATGTCAGTTTCCAAGTGAAGAAAATATTGAAAACATTCCAGACCGGACTATATTTATAGTCATCTGCTAGAATTTCGTGTCGTTTACGTTAGTTTGCTGTTACCGTGTAGAGTGTGCAGAAGTTTTGTTTTTCTATGCTATAACAGCTATTTTCTACGAGTACTCTCTCCCGCCCATCGTATAAATTACGCTGTCGTAATATTTCATGGGGAATATTACGCTAGCGTATTTCTCGGAGCGGGGAGGGGGGAATCACGCCAGTGCAAAAATTATGCTGCAACACCGGCCAACAAATTTTCTTTCTACTTACTGCAAGGTGACAGAGTCCACTTTGTATGACAATTTGTGAAATTTTTTTGTTAATAACTCTATGAAAAGTACTAACCAATACGGTTTTCTTAAAAAAGATATACTGAATCACAATTGCTAGATACTCTTAATTATTGGACTACTGCAGTAGACGATTATAAGTGCATCGATGTAATATATCTAGACATTGCTCGAGCTTTCGATTCGGTTCCTCACTTAAAACTGCTTTCGGTTTTGCAGTCCAAAGGTACTAGTAACTCTACCGAGATTGCAAAACGTAGTGAAGCATAGGTACACCTACGCCTTTTGCGTGCACATCAAATCAGCTTTCGATAGCATTCGTCGCTATGCTATATGTGGACATCACACAATACCAGCACAACTTACAACAAAAAATTAACACCGGCAATGAGTTTCCCATGTCAAAAACCCCCAGGTGCAACTTATCAGCCGCCCAGGACGTCAGAACAAATTTTTGAATTTAGGGTCGGGGAACCATTGGGGCACCATGCCTCAAACCCCATAACTCTGGAACCAGAGCCTTAATCGAAAAACAGAAAAGAGGCATCGGTATTTCTCATTTTACTATAAAATACAACCATCCAGAGATAAAAATTCGAAGGCTAAGATAAAAATAACTTTGCTTCCGTGAAGGGTACTAAAAACCCTTATTTTGACCACTGACCCCGAACCCACGGAACCATGGGTCGCACAGTAAAACCAATACCGGCAATGAGTTTGCCATGAACGAAAACCCCCCAGTAAAACTTTTCAGCCGCCCAGGACGTCAGAACAAATTTTCTAATTTTGGGACGACGAACCATGAGGGTGCCATACCTCAAACCCCATAACTCCAAAACCGGAACCTTAATCGAAAAAAACAGGCATCGGCATTTATCATTTTGCTATGAAATAAAACCAACCAGAGAAATAAATCCGAATGTTAAGATACAAATAACCTTGCTTCCGCGAAGGGTACTAAAAACCTCATTTTGACCTCTGACCCCGAACCATGGGGCAAAAAACCGGGGTACCCATGGAACCATGGGTCGCAGAGCAAAGCCTGCACCGGCAATGAGTTTCCCATGCCCGAAAACCCCCAGGCAAACCTATCAGCCGACCAAGACGTCAGAACAAATTTTCAAATTTTGGATGGAGGAACCATTGGGGCGCCATACCGCCGTACCTCAAACCCCATAAATGAAGAACCGTAGCCTTAATAGAAAAACAAAAAAGAGTCATCGGCATTTATCATTTTACTATAAAATAAATCCACCCGGAGAAAAAAACGATAATAAAGATAAAAATAACCTTGCTTCCGTGAAGGGTACTAAAATGGGGCAAACCCCCCCATTTTGACCCCTGAACCAGACCACAAATAAAAAACGCTCGGAGATGTACACGGTAAATCGACTATGCCGGTTCGAAAGAGCCCAAGATCATGAAAATCGGTTAAGGCGTTCTCGACTTATGGCCGGTTACACACACAGACGGAATTTAAAAGATTTCACCCCTGTACCACACAATCCCCACTACGTTTCACTACGTTCTGAGCACCGGGCTTTTACTTTCATGGATACAAACTTATTGATCGCGCAGAACACAGTGTTTCAATTGGTTTGCCTATTGCAAATCAAAGGGATGTACTGTCTGCAAAAAAGCCTTCTTGGACCGTTTTTTATTTATAATCTATATTAATGATATAGTTTCTGTGCTAGATAATATGACTGTTAGGTTGTAAGCTGATGATTCCAAAATATACTCTCATATTATTTATTGTGTTACTAGTTAGGATAGTATAACAGAAATCTATTGCACTGTTCAAACTGATATCGAAAAGCTTAATGTTTGGCTGGATGACAGACAGCTATAGCTTTCTTTACCTAAATATTCGGCCTTTTATCTCGGACGTGGTAATCCTAGATTGCAGTATGTTTTCTCGGACGTAATTTTAGCTTCTACCGATAAAATCTGTGATCTTGCCATTCTGTTTTGCAATAATTTAAAGTTCTCAATGAATTGCAGTAAAACATAATTCAAAACGGCATAAATCGTGTTAACTTTTACATCGTTTTGCAAATATAAAAATGTCAGCAGTACAAGAGGTCACCTGTATAAAATGTTTATAATTCAAGACTTGAATGCAGAAAATATTTTTCCAGTACTTGTGTAGTTCCGATATGGAATAACCTCAATAATGATATAATGTAAGTGCATCTTCACTTCCGATTTAAAAAAACGCCCCAGTTCAGTTATTTTCTCTGATTTTTGTGGGCATTGCATTGTAGAGGTTGTCGCTGATCGTGAAGCCCTAGTTCTTACATTTAGAAACAGACGGAATTTCAGTTCTGTGCAAGTTGAATCCGGGATTATTTACACCTAAGTGTAAAGTATTACATTTAGGAATAGAGATCGAAAGTTGCAAAGTATTTGCCCAGCTTTTCTAGGAAGCTAGTGCTCCATGAAGATTGGATCAGGCGCAGCTATTCTCGAGTGTAGATGATTTCTCGTAGTGTATAGCTTGATATCATCGGAAAACATTTTGCAATTAACATATTCATGAAAATCAGCGAGATCATTAATATAAATTATAAAAAAGGGATCATGACAATACCTGGGTGCACTCCAGAGATAACCGTATGGGAATAAGAATATGTTATTTAATTTAACTCTGAATACTCTGCCGCTAAGAAACACGCTTATCCATTGTAAATAAGAAACAATGATTCGCACATCTAACGTTGCTTTGCTTGTAGCCGATAAGCCTTCCATTTTCACGTGTATAATCTTTACGACTAGTCTTTCATTCACAACCACGAGCCTACCACTGTTTTACAGAGCTTCTCTTTGCTTCCAAATTGAGTTCCTAGGCTTATCGTTTTGCAGCAACTAAATTATTTCGTTGCTCTAGTGACATTGATCGTCGTATGTTGTAAATACTTTTACATGACGGATCGTTTTTAAAACGAGGTGCTTGTCGCAGGACCGACCGCGCAATAGTGGATGCTCGAAAACGAACCTTGAGTAAGCGAGGTGATGTGGCTCTTTCAAGTTCGTTACCGCGATTAGTTGGTGGCAGCGGTCCCATTCGAAAGACATATTTCACGTCAGCCGACGGATCGATGCGACGGCAGATGTCTGCTGCGCCCCAGTGGGTGTTTAGAAAGAAACCTTGAGCAGGCGCGGTGGTGTGGTTCTTTCACGACGCTCGTTACCGCGATTAGTTAGTGACAGCAGCCTCATTCGAAAGACATATTCCACATCACCTGACGTATCGACGCCACGACAGATGTCTGCTGCGACCTTTAGATCCTCGTCATTCTCTGGAACTCCGGAAAAGACAAAACATCGCTGGTCTTTAATGTCATCATAGATTTCCTTAAAGTTGATGATAGGCATTGCTTTTCACGTTCTTTGCGGCTACCGACGCGTATGTTTAATTTAATGTTACACACATTTTCTGTTGCCGTGGCTAATGGTGGAGGTGCTACGATATTGATGATTGTTGCCGTAAGCGTTTCCAACTGATGTTCAATTTTTAAAGACACTTTTTGCTAAAGTTAGACAGTGTTGTTGGACCTCCTGCTAATTTTGCGTTTCGGCGGGTGCGTGCGAATTTCTGACATGGTGGGCATACAACGAGAATGTTATAGACATCAATCACAGCTTTGAGTGATTTGCTACTGCGAATAGATGAATCTGGTAATGGATCATCAAAAATGAATCCATCCCACACACAAGCAGTACTCAATGCAATCTGGTAAATCGTCTTAGCAACAGACAACGCGATTGGACGGTCTTGTTGACTGAGGGTGTGTAGACGGATTTATTGATTGACGCGAATTGCTTGCTTCTACCATTTTGTAACAACGCAAATCGTTATTGGGGTCGTTAAGACAGTATATGGTATATAACATTTATTAGCAATTAGTATGTTATGGCTGATGTAACGTACCAGAAACTCATTCGTTTTTAGTGTTCCTCCTGAAAATGAATGTAATATTTGGGTTAAAACAGTTTGAATTCAGTAGTATTTCATTCAAAATACGTATGTGCCATTCATTCGCACACAAGGAGTTCAGATTTTCATCGTTTTCATGAATATTCTTTTAAAGCTAAAACGAAACCCTTATATGAATAATACTATTCACGTTACTCATTTCGCGCTACCTGCCAACAATACAATAATTATTATTAGTTGCCCAAAACCCTCAATTAAGAGCTATTGGAAAATATTTTCAACGAAGTATTTATCTTAATAGTCATTTTTGTCCAGCAAAACAATGCAAAAGAATAAGGACCTTAATTAATTACTTGTAGTTCCAAGCCACTATCAAGGGACTGCTTCATACGTGGTCGCAGCGCAACGGGAAGTGACTCCGTATAACGAAATAGTCGGTCGTAGTTTTCTCTCAGCTCAGCATGGCTGGCTGCGCACGACTAAAATGAATATAATAATACTAGAGGCTCCGATAGCACCATGGGGATACAAAACGCTTTGAGAGATATCTACTGCCTCTAATTATTGATAAAACTTTATTGAGCGGAGCGAAGGGAAGCGTTTTTATTTTCGTCAAATGAAAAAATTCGGCACCGTCTATCCGTCCAATGTACTACTCAATAACTACTGGACCGATTTTAAAAAACTTTTTTGTTTGAAACGCCTAATATCGGACAAGTGCAAGACATACAGATTTTGCCAAAATTTGCTTTAGTTAAGCGTGCCAGCCTATTTTAGCATTTTCAAATAAAAATTGCTTATTTTTCAATGAATCATTACTATAGAGCAGAAAGTAACCGGAACCGTCCCTTTAAACCGGATCCGAAACCTGGTCTTCGAAACTTATAGTAAAACATATGAATTAAGAAATGAAGGTACAGTAGATTTAAAATGAAAAAATAACTTTTACATTAAACTTTATGTATTGCGTTGACATTATTTCCTCTCTTAAATTTTGAAGAGACTGAGGAACTAATAACGCTTATTTATCGATCAGTGTGTCGTTGTTGGGTACTCAGAGCAAAGAAATACCTTACATTATACGACCTTGCGTAAATTGCGTCAAACAGAATGTGATTCTAACGCATGGAGCGCAGACTAAATGCTTTTGCTCTGTCTAAAACCACCCCTGTACACGTCTGCTATATATTGTTCCGTAGGAACCTTAAAATTATTGGTTTTTGTGGTTCTAAAAGAAAATTAAAGAAGGCATACAATAATTTTCTGGCCAGTAATCAAAGACAATGTTTAGGCTAGCGTTGGTTAACCCGTGCTCCTCGACTAGATGATAACTTTTTGATCAAAATGCTATAAATGACACAAACTGTGATACCGCTTGCATAGTTTCAATAAAACGGTTCATCACCACGAATGCAGTTTCTGGCAGCGTTGCACATATGTTACTTTACTCCAAGGTAAACTGATTTACAAAGTTTAGAAGCGCACTGACTGGTGCTTGACGAGCAAAGCTTACAGCTAAGTGCCTTTAAATAATCAATACTTTATTACCGAGTTGGACCGTTTTAATTAATACACCGCAGACTTCTGAATGAGTAAAATAGCTGCAACACGCATCGGTTTGGCTTTGTTCTGTTAACAACACCTGTATAGTCAAGATGAAAAATTCCTACTGAACTTATGTGTCCTAACTACGTTCCACAGGGCGAGTCAATCTTTTTTGTTAGGTTGTCTTGGAACTTGATCATTGTGTATGTATTACATGTTTGGACCACAGATGTAAAAATGTGGAAAACTTTAACAAAATTTTTAAACCGGAATTCCAGTTGCGGTATGGTTTTACCCTTTGCCGCAACCGCAACTGGAACACGATTTTCGCCGGAACCGGAATTCCGGTTACACCCTGTTGTAAAGCTATTATTTTAGTGCGTATATTACATCTCCCTGTGCCGATTATGAATCTGGTGTTTATTACTATTCGATGATGTTAAAAATATGCTAATTACTTAATTAATTAACTAATTACTAAATTATTACATAGCTAATTTTTGGAAAATTTTCAAAGTACCCCGAAATGAAAAAAAAATGTGCACGGGAGTTTTCTATGACGCTGATCACCAATATGATATTTTTGAAGCTCTAAAACTTGGTCGTATAATGCTAATTAGTCAAGTAATGAATTAGCTAATTAGTTAATTTTACGCAAATTTTAAAACCACCTTAAAATTTATAATTTTTGGCATTTGGGGGTTTTCGATATCGCTGATCAAGAAAATGCGACTTTTAAACCACTACTATTTTATCGTGCTTGCTAACTGGTTAAATAATTAGGTGATATTATTAATTAATTTGCTAATTTTTACCTAGCTAGCTTGCTGTAATGTGGATTTAACATCAAATGTCTAAAAATGATACTTAGTATAAATTGATTAAATATTTAGCTTAAATACATGCATACATAAATAAGATATAATATACTTTGAATATTGCTCCGCCCACTTTTTGTAATTTATTTATTACGGTTACTAGTTTTAGTACGAATTGCGTTACAGCGAGTAGGAAATAGGTGAGTTATTTCTTATGCGTATATGTTGTATGAAAATGTATCACCACTTCAGTCGCGTAGTGTGTCTAATCGCTATTACTATCGGTCCTGAAGAAATCACAAAGAAGAATCAAAACAAAATACTTATAGTATCGAATCACTAGAATGTGCTAAATGACACTGTCATTGGCTTCAAATAACTGAAATCAAACTGGAACTAACCGTCTCCTTTTGACGTAGTAGATTTTCTTCGTTTGTTAAAAATTCCATCAATTCCGTTCTGAGCGCATTATATGTCGACACAAGGCTCGATTCGCTGATATAATTCTCGGTAGTAATACCAGATACAGGCTCTGGAATTAAACAAATTTAACACAATTTATTACTGTACATTAGAAAGCGCAAATATTTTTAATGTTCAACATTGAAAACTTAAATAATTATAATGGACTTTGAATTAATTTCTTTGTTCACTTTATATCCAACTTAAGTACTTAACCCTTGATATTTTTATCGAAATATATAACGAACTAAAATTGTTGTGCAGCGGAAGATGTTGTAAAAAAAGCTATTCTTTTCAAAACTGGCTGAGATATTCGATACGGAACAGCCATCTTAGTTGGGATTACGTAGTTCATTAAACCTGGGCTCTCCAAATTGGAGGTGGGAGGCCCCTGGCATTTTTCGGTTCCCCCTGGTTCAAAACAAGTGCCCATGCCCCCTGGCAAAATTTTGGGCTCCCTCGGTTCACCGCCTCTGGAAAAATTTTCTAGTTTCCAATCAGTCGAAAGTACTAAAATTCCGTTCTGGAGCCAAAAATTTCACAAATTTGTCAAAACTTGCTTCAACATCGCTTTTTCTCTACATCAAAAGCGTTTTGGCAGTGTTTCTGACGCAATTTTTAACCGTTTTTCTCTTGGCAAAATGCCCCAGGGCAAAATTTTCAGCGAATGGAGAGCCCAGTAAACTGTGTTTCGTCTTCTACGGACAACAAAATTTTAAGAGCGATCAATTATTTTTAATTAAAGCTGAACATTCAATCTAAGATATATCTTCGTACTGCTACAGTTATCGACAGTGCACGGCAATGTTAAAGCTGCGGTCAAACGTTGAAGCCGTTATTGCAAGTTTTCAGCCCGAGATTAGCTAAAAAATTTTTTATCTAAATTTTATTGTAATTATAGTAATGTAGAAATGGGAAAACTCATGACGTTTCCAATTTTTTTACAATATTTTGTTCCAATCCTGAACTCAGAAATTGTCAAGACATTCTTCTTTGTCTGCGATGCTACACAGATGTTTAAAATGTACAGAACAATGTTCACACGTGCATAGGGTCGCAGGTAAATAAGTGGGAATGGAGGAGCTTTCAAGGGGACTCAAATTTCGCTACGTGAATAGCAAAATGAATTACGACCATAATTAAGGGACTTGCCTGAGATAGGCTGTGTACTGTAAGTTTTAAATATATAAGGGGAATAGTTGTGCTTTTACAGTGTCCACTAGACATAATTAAGTTTTTGAGTGAGCTATATTTCACCTGCCAGCCTTACTTGGGTGCACATCCTCGTTGGAATCGCAACTGACCTTGAATATGCGACCTCTATTTTAGGGACCCCGCCTGAGATAAGGTGTGTACCATAAGTTTTAGTTATAAATAAGGGGAATAGTTGCACTCGTACAGTCTTCACTAGACATAATTATTGTCGAATTCTCTAAACAAATTTTCGAACAAAAATATTTTGTTGCACCATTTTCGCACATTTCCCGAAAGAATAAATTAAAATTATACATTATAAATTTAGCCAATGCAATATTAACGTTTGTAATGCATTATGTATTTAGAGGATGTCTACCCAAATCTAATTCTGGTTTTGAAGGAATTCCAACATCGTTTTGCCATGGGTTCAGTATGAAGCTACGAAACGATACGATAAAGTCACATTTTGTTTTACAATAAATGAATGATAATTCGTGAAATCATCTCCGCCGTTATGCTAATGTATGACTGCATTAGATCACTTTTGGACCAGATGAAACCACTTTCCGAAGTATTATTGACTGAACAGACAACGAAATAGATGAAGTGAGAAATTGATAAAAGTTCCACCGTCCTTCCGGGTTATTCTAGGAGTTGTTGTTTTTTATTGTACGGTGCTAAAATTTACAGGAAGAGTTCTAATTTTGCAGAAATTATCGCCCGTGTATTTGTGCATTTTTTCTTAGTCGTTTAATATTAATTATATATATTACACACAATTAATGCACAACTGTAATAACATGAATGTCGGACACGCTACAACAAATTTTGAATAAATTACATCATATTTAGCAAAACTTTTGGGCACTGTTCAGAGAACAAATATGCTTCACGCCCGATAATCAACTAAGTCCTTCGCGCAGGTGCTGTATATTTCGGGGTAATTATTAAGTCTTGACGTTTATTTGGTTCATAAAATAATTCGAGGGTTCCGAATCTTCTACAGAGCCTAGGTTAGCTTTGATTCCGGAGTCATTCTTGCGGGGGGGGTGGTACGCAGGGGCAACTATATTCGTCGGTGGGTTGTATTTATTTCAGCGCACAAACTGTAATTAATTTATACACAAATACAGACATTAAGTAAGTGTTTAATAAAATAAAACCCCTATTTTGTTTAAATTCTAAGGGAAAATGTATCAGTAGCTAATAAACACAAAAGTGTTGAGGACCGACCCATGGTTCAATGTTTTAAAATCTCCGATCAGAATCTAATGGAGACCGGCATGTCGTAGTCATGCAACACATTATTGTATAAACATCAACCGACAGAAATTTGCATAAAAAATTGCATTAAATTTCCAGCGATCGTGTACGACAAGAGTTCGACGCAATTATTGATATATTATATTCATCATACAAGTACACTAAACGCCAAATATATCTATCATATTAGACAGTAATTGCTAACTCAGTGGCTTTGCAGTTGCTGTACACGATTAGGGTCGTCAACAACCTAGACCTTTGTTGAATATCTAAGTTTAACCATTTTACGATTGCGGTGTTTTCGCTGGACGTGTCGATTTGAGGCATTATTTTACTACAGAAGTAAGCGTTAAAGTATTGTAACAATATAAAGAAATCTGAAAATGTTGTGATTACGGCGAACGATTCATAGTGTTCGAGTGTTTAAACAGACTTAGGATTTGACGCGATCAAGCTGGTGTACAAATAGCAAATACTTATCAAGCTAACACTGGCGCATGGTATAACAAACATCCATTCTACCCGTCAGACCATCTGTTTGCCAAACTCAAAACCAAAATCTTAAACTAGTTGGTCTATACAATTCCATTCGTTACCAATCCTGTTGGTACTTGGCTATTTAGTACACAATATATTCTAAGTATGTCTCAGATATTGACAAAAAATTCAAGAAAAACTAGTCAGATGGGGGCAAGCAAAGGATACTTAGCTTTATATTTTGGTATCTTGGAAGATTGCTTTTTAGGCGGACTGTTTGATGGGAATCTCTCAGCCGAAAATCATAATGCTCATTTTAGGTTTAAACAATTTGTTCTGATCAACATTTTACTTGGTATAGCTATGTATTGAAATAACATCAAAAATTATGACTATTAATTTCGGAACAGAAAGAAATTTATATTTCCGCGGTGACGTTGAAATCCGATTCTAGCCTACTACGACAGGTAATGAGGACGCTTTGGGCGTGATAATTGAGGGCCAGGAGAGATTACGTCGATTTGAAATTTATTTCAACTGAAAACACTCATGTAAAAGTACCGAATATTTATTACACCACATAAAAATAATAAGAGTAGTAACGCTCAAAGCGAGGGGAAACGGAGCGAGTATGGCTACTCTGCACATACGGACCGCTTCATCGTTTCAAATTGAAAGCCAGTTGCATGGCATTTCATTGCGCGTTGAATAAAAAAATTTGTTACAATCTATCATGAATTGTGCTAAATTTGAAGACTTTATCAATATTTCAATAAATAAGTATCACCAAATTACTATTACGATGGTAACAATAAAATTTATTTGCATGCTTTTAAAAATTATATATATATATATATATCTTAGAGTATTTTGACAAAACGACACTCAGTTTAACTACAACAAATAACAATTTTCTTATCAATTCTTTCAATAAAAACACATTTTTGTACTAAAAATATTAGCCTTCTTGCGGAAGAATGTCTGTGATACTGCAGCCTCAATCTGGAAAGGACACTAACCAGAGTCGCGGTATTCAAAAATGATTAGTGCACCTGCGCTTAATTGTATGTTTTCAACGTGTTTGTACTCTACTGTTATTAACTCCAAACAATAAATACACCATTTTCGCCACACAACCCGAAATACAGCATGACTAAGGTGGAAATGATCAGATACATACATATTGTTGATGCTGCGCTGATCTGATATAAAAACATTCGGCGACTTCATCCTGTTAAGACATCTTGTTTTAGTTCCCTGAAGTGGGCTTTTGATACAGAGTGGATTTTAGACCTTTTTGGGCGGAACTGACAGACTCACAAGTATCTGTGCACTGAAATTTATTTTTTCCTTTCTAATACAGCAGTTTTCCCATCTCAAACGTGATGTTCCGACTAATTTACACCACAATTTGCCATAATGTATTTATGGTCCCATAGGAAAATGTTTATGTCGTTGACGTGAGCAATCACATGTTCGAAAAGAGCTCCAGAGATTGAAATAAAAGCTCAAATTTTTATGCTGCCCATTCGACACGACACAAGTTGTGAGATAGTTCCGAAATAGTGCGAGAATATGCCGGATTAGTGGTAATCGTTTGATTTCGAGTTAGCAGATTGACATCATAAGTAGTTTGAAGCTCTTCATCGACTAACGTTGTTTTTAGGATTTACAGGTCTTCTATTCAATGATTACAATATGCTAATATTTACGAAACAGTATTCAGTGGTAACAATCACTCCGTACGACAACATAAACGATTGGAACACTTCAAAATGTAATGCAGAGTCATCGGCTATTGATGAACAGGAAAAGGATGGATGGACAGGAAAAGCGGGCTATACTCTGTGTCGTCACGGATAGGTATACGTTGATAACAGTATACGTCTATGACCACCGAATTCATGCGCGGCAAACGAAAATACGAATAGGTTCATCAAAAGGGGTAATGAATAACGATATCGTATGTTTATGTTATTTGTAAATGAATATTTGAACGATTATGTCTATATTTTTTATAAATAAAAAAAAACGTCACCGCAGCCTGTAGCCGTATGAATAGGTCCTTGGAAGAGCCGAAACGTTTTATGTGTATTTATTAAGAGATCCGCAATACACGACAATGATATTCATAATTTACGAACCATACAATATAAATTACGTTTATGTGTGTACAGTATTGTGTATAAGGGTATGTACATATTTTGTATCTATTAGTATTTATATATACATATAATTGCTTTGTAATCCTTACATATGTATGCTATACACATACACCTATACCCATATGCATACAAATAGCACTCACCCAAGACACACCATCAGCCAACCGCCGGCCCCGTTGGCGGGAGGAAGCAAAATCACCAATTTTCATCTACTGTGGGGTTAGAGCCCCTTACAAAATCCAGACAACGCCCTTTGTTCTTGACCTCATCTTGTAGAGCCATTCATTCTCTAAGTAGATGCATGTGTGATGTTATTGCTATTTACATTGCAAGGTTGCTTAGAAATGGTGTTTTTGAAAGGGCCGAAGAAACTCAAAATACATGAAAACAGTTATATCGCCATAACCGCTGGAGCTACCTGGATGATATTAGGATTTTTTTGAAGAGCTATGCAGCATTTGTCTATCGTCTGTTGATATTTTGGTTTTTTACATTGCAATGACAGGGTCATATTGGGTTTTAAACGGATCCGGAAGAAACTAAATACGCAATAAATGTGTATATCTGATCATGTATTCACTGATGTTTCCTTTTTGTTAGTTTATGCTCTATATAGCTGTGTTCGATTCGTTGGCATTGTGGTCACCAACCTCCAATGTTCATTCAAAACTGGTTTAAAAATTGACTCAGGACAACTCCACTCTTTAACTCCGCATGCTGCGGTAAAGTTTAGTGACAGCTCACATAAATTACATGTTCAACGTTCTGAATTCACCATCCTGGCTGAGACAGGCTACTAGTATTATCAGTTAAAGGGTAGGTCGATGTATTTTATTGTAATCTCTTGGATTTATACACCGAAAGAAAACATATTGTAAACAGTAAACATATATCGGAGGTCTCAGCGAAACGAGGATTTGAAGCCTCATGTACTACCGAATTCACGCCATGTTTTCAGCGCATATTCCCGATAACGAAATAAGTTTTATTTTGACTGATGTTGGTTAACTGAAAAAGAAACCATGCGGTTAACATCATAATATTAAAAGATAACGATGTCATAATTTCGTTATATAATACAATCATTGTGATGACATTATGTAGCCAACGCCAAATTTTGAAAATTTCGATCTCACATTCAAGGTAAAAATAAAAATTTTTCTACGTCATATTCGCTGTAAACGTTTATAAGGAAATAAGTCTTCCAAGTAGGATTGTGTACTGTGAAAAGGCAATTTTGTCGTGTATACATTCTAAAATATAACTGGTTTTATGTAAGCATCATGGTAGGTGAAGTAGTGCTCAAACGAAACAACCCCCATGTTTTGACATTACCAACTTCATGGGACCCACAACGTCTGCTTTACAAACAATCAAAGACTGGTCAAAATGGTACGCTCGGGTGTCACTCGAAACGCTTCTCGTCTGAACAGAAGGCATCGGCATAATCCATCATGTTTTATAATCAAGATCTGATGGTATCGGGGCGTTTGATCGCCGTTTTAAAAATATTGTAGCAGGGAACAAAGTACGAGATCGTAATACTGGTTTATGTTTTATAATCTAGGACATATAAAATTGGGGTGCTTGGTTACGGTGTGAAGCCTTTTCACTAAAGTTTCCAAGTTTTCAAATACGGCAAACAACAAAATAGCGTGTGGTGAAGGCCAATTATACGCATGCCCCTCGAAAAATTATACATTTTTTGGATCCAATAATATCTATTCTCAAAACTGTCAAAGCTTGAACTAAAACATTGCATTTTTTACTTTATTACCACAATCACTAATCTTGTACCGAATACACAACGCTGTACTATTTTGTAAAATATATTTATTAAACAGTCATTGCGCAGGAAGCGAACATTTATTTGCATGCGCAATGATAAATTTTATCGTTTCCGTCGGTCCGGCTAGTTTTTTCTAAATACCTCAATGACCTATGGTTTTGTATATTTAATAACGGGACGTTGCTGCAGTAGTAACATCCAAACGTAACGGCCATACGACCCCGGCTATCGGAACCTCAAGGGTGAACATAATTTTTCGCTTTTCCTAGGTCAGACTAGAGAAGTTACGGATCTCAGCAATTCGAAGGAGGGCCTCACGAGACATGCTCGCATCCTACCTGATTTGTTGTGCACGTCACCTACGTGGTAATACCTCTGAGGTCCCCAGGGAGGTTGGATCCGTCACCTTCTCGCAGGACAAATCGAAGCATTAACCTCGGATTCGAACTCGGCTCTTCGAACCAATCATTTTAAGACCCAATACCATGGGGCTAAGACGAAGAAACCGAAATCGCGCTCTTGGACGAGCACATTAAAATTTACAGTGCGAAAAGAGGGAGTTCTAGGGGCCTCTAACGGGCTGGGGTTGTGTGTCTTAGGAACAAGTAAGTTACATTTTCGGATCCGCTCAATACGTGGAGCACAACGATTTTATTTTCTCATGTCAAGTCATTGTACCGTCATGTCATTTTTAATAGCATATATGAACAGAAAAGTGAAGCATTACAAACGCTAGTTGTAGGGACCGTGAAATGCCCCAGCAAACCCAGCTTATACTAAACAATTCCATTTATAACGATTTCAATAGCTAACACGAGTAGCAAATCGTACATAATACAAGAAATAAGGATGGTAGACCGTGGCCTGTAAGATATCGTGAACTAGGACTAGGTACCCATTAGACCTGGCCGATCATAAACAGCAGAATTATTATACGAGAATTACCGACACCGTTAAAGAATAGATCATGCAATTTATTTGAGTGTATATCTACGATTTTTTGAATGGTATTGTATCAAATGCCCCACTTAAGCCACACATGTTTTCGTAATTTTGAACGTAATGTTAAAATTTGTTTCATTTATGGTTATTAAGGTTTTCGAGAATACTGTAAACGATAACTGTTTTATTTGACTGAACCTGTGATCAATATACACTTTTTGGCATGAAACTGCATGCCTTGGGACCTCATTTTGATCTAAGCATGATTTTGTGGGTTTCAGGTTGCTCGCAATTATACCGCGCGTTGCGCAATTGTGGGTTGACCCACCTTCTGCTATATTTAAACAGTACCATTTACAAAAATATAACGTTGGTTGTTTATAGCATTTACATTTACGTCTGGTTTCAATTTTAAGAAGACATTTCCAGTAATTTTTTGCTATTATTCCCTTACAGAAAAAATTAACATAGACACTCGCGATGTCGCGAACCGGTAGGACCGAGTTTAAAATTTGTAAGTCCGAACCGGTCCAAACCGCTAAATTTTTATCCATCACTGTTTTCATTTTATCAACACAAATAACAGTAATAGTAGTATAAGTAGTATATATGTAGCAAGTGAAAGTGAAGCGGAACGAACGAGGGTTTCACATACATAGCTGCCACTATGTCTAACCTCCTATAACAGGTTTTGTTTTTGATATATAGACAAACAACCCTAAAACCATTAGAACCCTTGTATAATACTGGTCTTATAGGAATTATGGAGCACCACAATCTTATTTTGCGTGTGAAAAACTACTACAGAATATCAAATCAGAGACAGGAAAACAACTCGTAACCAAATAAGCAACGATGGACTAAATTCTTTACGTAAAATAGGTTCGCCGACAATGTTAAACCCACCCGAAAGTATGAAAATACGATAACTAAACCATAGTGTTCACAATATCGAAACAACCAATATAGACCATTACATGCCCCGCACGCAATACATAACCAAACAGCAAAAAAAAACTGAACACATTCTGTAAATCGCGTTCGTCGACCGTAAAACGCTTGAAATTCCTGAAAAGATATAATATAGCCAAGTTATAGGATATATTACAAAACCTTCGTATTCAGCTCGATTTATATAACCTTAAACATGGTCTCTTCAAGGCACGGTCACGGAAACCCCTAAATTTGAAAAAATTTCTGGCATAGAATCGGCGAAATTTATTCGGGTCCGCAGCAACCAGGGAGTGGTCCCTCATAAAGTGATGTTCAGAAAAGTTGTATATATCGATGATTCTCGATAGTCTCAGCATTTCGGTATGACGCCCCTATCGCAAGGGTTGGACTACGAAACACGGGTATCGACAAACCAAATTTGGCAAAGAACTCTTAACAATCATAGTTTTTTAGCCATTTTGACCTGGAATATGGTATCGTAGCTCTTAACGGTCAGCTAGAGGTCGTATCATCATCACTTTTGATGTCGAACAAAAAATTGTAGAAATTCATCCATTCCAAGATATCATGTGAGTGACAAAAACAGAGAAAAATGTTTTTTTTACAATTTTTCCTTCTATCGATCTCAGTGGAAACTTCGTTCGCTTTTCTGGTTCAGTTTCAATAAGAAACACGTTCTCAACAGTAAAATACGTGCTTACAATAGTTGTTTATTTTCAAGTACGTATACATTTAGCCGAGTTAATGTCGAGCTTAAATCAAGCAACGTCTTTACACGCATTTCTTGAACTACACATTTAATAATTACGCCATCACTCTTTTCTCTTTAACTACAAGCACTAGTGGTTTAATAGAAAGAACGTACTGCAAGGAAAACAGCTACGAGCTTTCAATAGCAAGGTTGTTAACTTATCAGTCTTTTAGCCATTCTTTGAAAGTTCGTAGAAATTTGCTAAAAAGTAAAAGGGCGTCGTTGGCTGCTACTCCACCGTCAGAATATTTTGTTCCGCAACGACTTTTTAATTCTTTTGTTCCACTAGGAATGGTGTAATTTACACCATTGTATTCTCACCAAAAAAGCTGGCTAGTTTTTCAGTATCGATGGTTTTGGTTTCCGCACGAAAATACCTGCTTAAGCGTCCGACGATATTTAACAGAAAGTATTGTCCTATTCCTCATAATCCTAAGCAGTCTTAAAAGCGGCTAAGATTTCAGCCTAAACAGCAGGGAATAACCGGAACCAAAATTTACCGGAACCGGAACCAGCAACCGGAACCGTCCATTTAAACCGGATCCGGAACCGGAACCTGGTCTTCGAAATTTATATATACTAAAACAGATGATGGAAGAAATGAAGGTATAGTGGATTTAAAATGCATTAAAAATAACTTTTACATTAAACTTAAGGTTTTGAGATGGTATTATTGCCTTTCTGAAACTTTAAAGAGACTGATGAAGCTAATAATGTTTATTTATCGATCAAATATGTCGATTTTTGGACACCCAGAGCAAAAATGCCTTCCACTATACACCATTACATATACTGCGTCAAATCGAATATGCTTACAAAGCTTGGAGCGTAGAATACACACTTTCGCTCTGTCTCCAGTCGCCTCCCTTTACTACACATACGTTTGTTGTATGTTCTTCTATAGGAAACTTAAAATTATTGGTTTATATGATTCTAAGAGAAAATAATAGATAGAAGGTAATTCTCTGATCAGTGGTCAGAGACACTGTTTAGGCTAGCGTTGGACAAACAGTGCCCGTCAGTTAGATCATAATGATGATAACTTTCTAATCAGAATGCTATAAATAAGACACACTGTGATGCTGCTCGCACAGTTTCAATAAATACAGTTCATTGCCAAGAAAGCAGTTTATAGCCGCGTTGCAGACAACGTTAGTTTACTTCAATTTAGACTGATTTACCAAGTTTACAAGCGCGCTGGCGGGTGCTTGACGCAATTTATGTTAGCCAAGCATACAGTAAGTACTGCGTAAGCCATACTCTGTTACCGATTTGGACCGGTTTAATTCAAACGTATCCCACAGACTTCTGGATGTGTAAAATAGCTGCTACACGCATCGACCTGGCTTTGATTTAACAAACTCCTGCAGGTTATTATGAAAAATTCCTGCTCAAATTATGTGCCCTACTTACGTTTTACACGGCAAATTGGTTAGTTAATCTTTTCTTTTGCTTGGTTGTATTGGAGCTTGATCATTGTATAATATATATTACATATGTTTGGATTACAGGATAAAGCAAAAAACGTGGAAAAATTCAAACAAAATTTTTAAACCGGAATTCCGGTTCCGGTATGGTTTTTGCCCTTTGCCGGAACCGGAACCGGAACACGATTTTCGCCGGAACCGGAACCGGAATTCCGGTTACTCCCTGCTAAACAGCTATCTAAGTGGTATATTATTCGACACAGTCGACTGCATGCGCAGACCCAGCGGGACGGCTGCAATTAATGATATCGTAACTAATCAACAAGGTACAGTTGTAGGTATTGCTCTGGATTCTCCGATGACTAAAATTTTTTCCAGGGCATACGAACCGTGGCTCGAAACTGGGAGGGGGCGACGTCGTATTCTATTAGTTTTCCAAATTGATGTTTCTAAGCGAAAAAAGCTAAAATGATTAATAAAAACACCTAAATACGGCGCAAAATCGTCTCTATTAACATAAAACCGACTTTCCCACCAATTTTTGATGAAAATAATAAAATTTTAAAGAGATTTAGCAAAAAATTTGCCTAGCTTTTTATATATATCGGGGGCGTTTTTACCTCATAGAAGCCAAAATTTTGCAAGGCGCACCAATCGGAGGACAAACGTTTTTTCAAAGAGGCCACCACTCTGCTTGTCCAAGCCGGGGGTGTTCTTTTGGACTCACCCGACTATTTTGGCGCACCCCACTTCGGTGTTTAGTCCAAAAAATGCTCGAAATATAGGTTGTCTTTTATTGTGTTAGAAAGTTTTTTCCATTTTATGCTGTAAAACGCTCATTTTTACAGCTGTCCCCCATTACATCATTAGCCCGGTATTTGCTCCCACTTTCCGAACAGGGACACTTATTTCGTCCCCCGCCGTCCGCCACCCCCTCACTTTTGATGAGCCAGTTCAACAACTATGGTATTACTTTATGGTGCAAAGACAAATTAACCGTGCGCAAGCGAAAATATATGCTCGTTAAACGGTCCCATTCTAATTAGATCAAAATCTGCACATTCCACAGCAGCACCTCACTGTTTTCTTGAATCCATCTTGACCAAAGCTGGTAAGACCCGAAAACCTGACCCTAGTATGTTTCCTAACTTTAGTAACGCTGTTGCAGTTGAGAACGACCTATTATGAGGTTTACTCTGTATTATAGATCTCACAAGGACTGTCCTGAACTATTCCCAGCTTGCAGAGATGAGCGTTCCGATGGTTATGACCAGTGAGTAGCAAAGAAAAAATTGTGCGACTGTGGGCTTGTTCAGTTTGCGTAAGTAGCTCGACCAAGATTTGTCACACGTGGGATAAACGGCTTTCAGCTCTCCACAACTCATTGTGGATTTTTACCTAGAGAAAAGTTCCCTAGAAGCGTATTTTATTGTTTCATATTATTTATGATTCAAAATATTTTCTCTTTCTACAAGCTCAACCCAGACGTTATGCATTGGAAAGCTGTTCAGTTACTAATTTATTAACGGTGATACAGTCAGTCTTTACTACACTCTGAGTCATGCTCTTCAAACTTCAAGACGGCTTCAGTAAAACATAACATGAAATAATAAATTATGCAACCAACTAATTAACCTAAATGTTCACGTACCAGATATTATATTCTGTGAAGTACCAGGAGTATGATTAAGACCTGTACACGTATTTTGATGATGGTGTGTATTATAATAGCTGTAATCAACGTTGGTGTTTTGTTGGCTAAATGAGCTGTAATAGCAACCGAGACGTGCATTTATATTTTGTTGTGCGTTTGAAACGTTGTAGCTTTGGTTTATGTTGTCGCCTTCTAACGAGTCCACGTATTCTGCCAGCAAAGCATCTAACGATAATCCACCAGGATGAGTCATTGCAATGTATTATGATGAAAATTACAATCTGAAATTTTTACCGCAAACGACACGCAACGATATAGCTAAGTAACGTAACAAAATGTAATACATTTCGACGACAACATTCGTATCAAAAACCAGTACAAATAATCCATAGTAGATGTCTGATCTGAAATTAAAATATACAAAGCATCATTGTCAATAGATATTTATAATGCATGAGTAAACTTAAGCTGCGCCCCTTACCATCCTCTTTTGACAAAGTCCATTACCATTCAGTTGTTCACTGAAAACAAATTTTATTTTTGCGTTAAAGAACAGAAATTATTCCGTTTCATATTCCATACATTATAAATTGAAAATGTTCGCGAACACATTGGTGTTAAAGTACAGGGGCCGAATTGCATTCGCTAATGGCGTTATGGAACAAAAAATGCCGAAATTGGATACGGCTATTGAAATTCGAGTTTTGTTCGCTAACAACGTTTTGTATATGGTGTCAAAAGAGGATGGTTGAGAACGCATGTTAAGTTTATTCTTGCATAATAAAACTCCATGTATCAAAAGAATTTTAGGCCAACAGGTACATAATACAATCTAGGATGGCTATCGATGCCCTCGGAGCGTTATCTATAAGCAATGTTTGGAGGATTTGAAAGAGCCAGCCTTTGCGATAACTAAAAAACCCTGAAAAGTATATACCGTTGTTGAGATTTATGAGTGTATATACCGTAGAGTGCATACGCCGAATATTCAAATTATAAGTCATCAAAACTATTTCACTATAAACTAGTAGCTTGTCTTATCGCCAACATGGTAATTCTGAGTATATATTGAATATATAATTTAGGGAGATATACATAGCTATATTGAGCATTAAATTGCAAATACACTAATTACTCTGTAAAATTACGCTGCTATAACCTTTGGGATCCCAAAGGCCCATTTTGATGCAACCTGCCTGGCAGGGGTGCTCTATAGCAAGGCGCCGGTCATAGCTATATATATATATATATATATATATATATATATATATATATATATATATAATATAGGTTTTCTTTCTGAATAAAATGAGCCCAACCAAAGCCGAATCGCTTTACTCGTTGAGGAGATATGACCAATTTAGTGTCTTCTGGTGGGTGAGGTCAACAGCAACGCAACCGCACATAGCTATATAGAGCTTTGATTTCTGAATAAAATAATCCAGATCACACCCGCTGTTATTGAGATATGTGTCATAACGTGTTTTGGTGGGACTTCTAGGGACTCTACGACGCGAAACTCTTTTGACGGGGAAGGAGTAGAAATCGGTGTTGCGTCCAATTGATGGACACAAATAGAGATTTCAAGCTTTTTTAATGAGCTATCACGCGACCTGATCTGCCAATCTGAAGTTGAGTTATACGTGTCACACCAAAAAACGCCGTCAAATTACACACTCCTAACCAATGAGAATTCTTCGTTGACACTGAGATTTCAAACAGTGAGCAGAAAACATAATTCAGTTACAATAAAAGTAGCAATTATACTGGTTCAAATCCAAACAATAACACAATTCCGTAGGCTAGCAAATATTAGAAAGACTAAATATAGCATCCATTTTTTCAAGCTACAACCATCAAATTACTTGGCGGCTTGTATTTTTGATGAACCAACTGCATCTTGCAATGTGGGAAGGACTAGTGCTCAGGGATGGGAATTAACGAAGTTCCTGCATGTGTGACATGAACACACTAATCCTGATGTACTAGTCAGTTCTGCCGATCCACTATGCCGCTTAGGCAGACATGCCAGAACGTTGAACATCCGCTTACAGTTCAAGACTTGACCGGCTTCTATAAGTATCCGAAGAGTTTTCTAAACTCAACCCCGCTCTCTAATTGATCTCAATGGGCCCGTATGTGAACGACAATAGTAATATAAAACCAGCAAAATTATTGACAGGTATATAGTATTCGCACGTTTCAAAGCATTTTCACCAATACTGTTATATATATATATGAATGTAACCGATAAGCAACTTTAATCGAACACGTGTTTTAACACATTATTGTACCACTGTAGCACTTCACAGTCGTATAATCCTTAACAACTATATCAGTGAGTACCTGGAACTGGAACTTTAGTTTTCGCCGTAACAGGAACCAGGTTATATCAATAAAGTAAACTAATCAGACATATTCATGACCATCTCGCCTATTTGAAACGAATGACAGGCATATAGGGTTACTTTACAGGTTAAACACATTGGTTTCTCTGTTATAGAAGTAACCTTGGTATATCGATAGCACTGTGAGATGTTCGATGGGTCAATATGTGCTAAAGTTTGACAACTAACTTGTTGTAAAGTTTTGGCATTTTTGCAATTAATTGTACCTTTGTGGCTACATGAGGCTATGGATTTTCCTGTACGAGGTGTGTAGTTGGATACGATTAATAAAGCTGTACTTACATTAAAAGCGACCAATTCGGTAAGTACTAGGTTTCTACAATGTAAAAATTGTTTTTGAGCGGAGCGAGGCGAAGCGTTTTTGTTTTCTGTCTGTTACCAAAAAAGTCGATGTCCGTCCGTTCGTTAGTTCGTTCGTTCGGTCCGACGAATCTCAAGAACCACTGAACCGATTTAAAAACCTATTTTTGTTTGAAAGCCTGATAAAGTTTGAAACTATATTTGTTTGAAAGTCTGCACCTGATATTTGGGATTAAAAAATTTTGGGTGGTTAGTTAGTAATTAGCTAATTAGTTAAGCTTACGCAGCTAAAATAGAGAATTTTGCAATATTTGTGTTATTTATTGAAATAGAATCGTTTCGATAAAGTCATTATAGGTTTTTTGGGTCGAAGAATTCAAATATAATATTTTACCAATGATAAAGCCCTATGCAATGTAGTTATTGGAAGAACACAAAATTGAGTACATTCGTAATGCCACAGCCCAAGCTCCGCTCACAAATGTAGTTCCACTACCGACTAGTATTAAAATTATACTTTTCATGAAAGTTGCGATTTTATATAATTCAAATGTTGTCGACTACGTTGTTATGTTATTAGATTATAAATAACACTTTCTGTATGATTAGAGAAAAAATCAAGCTAGCATTAACCACCAATTTTCCAAAATCCGTCATGAAAATAGAACGCGAGCTGATTTCAAAATTTCTCAGCTCGTGGGGTTAGACTCCGCCAGCCTGTGAAAAAATCGTTATCTAATGGCGTGCGCATAATACTGCCACGTGTATCATGAAATTAAGTGAAAAAGATACATTCTGGCAATGTCACATGATTTGGCAGTTTCTAGACACCTCTTTTGCCTCCTCTTCGCAAGCATGCCATTTTATCTCGTATAATGCTCGCTGGGTCTGAAAAACGGCAAATTTAATGCAAAACATTTAGGACTTGACTGCCGATATAAATTTCTTTTAAAAATAAAACTAAGTGAATATATAATGAAAAATAAAATCTCAACAAATTTTGCAAGTCTTACGAACTTAAGGGATGTATGCCGTTAAGCAAACTCCGTTACTGATTTATATAAACCGTCTAAAGCAGTCATAATTTATGTTTCGTAGTTGAGATGTTAGCACAAATATTTATAAGTATCAGTACTCATAACAATTACAAGTTAGAGAAAATTCCTTTGACGGAAATTTGAAAAGGGAACCTATAACTATATTTAGTCTTATCGTAAAAATCAGCTTGAAAAATCATATCTATCTGCTCGAATTCTTGCGTTTGTTATAAAATGAAAAAATGCGTTTTCGGTGATAACAATACTCTTTATTATTTGACTTATTAAAATATGCATACAAGTAGGACATCAAACCTCTTTAGAAATTTATTTCACTCACTAGGATATCGAAAACAAGTAGAACATCGAAGCACTGTGAAAAAATATTTTTGCCATATTCTCTCACGTCTTTTGTTAACTATATATTTCACTCATTAAGATATCGAAAACATGCAAAATGTTGAAACCCTAACGTCTAAATCCGAATTTTCATTCAGTCGCTAACCTAACAAAAACAAGGTTGGCTGCATCCCTTCGTAAGGGAGCAGTACTTTTGGGTAAGTACAGCTGCAAAACCATGAACATCAGTTATACTAGTACCTCTATCGAGATTGCAGAACGTAGTGCAGCATAGGCACACGTACACTTTTTGCTTAAACAGCCAATGAACTATCGATAGCATACGTCGACAGCTATATGTAGATATCACGCGGTAAAACGTAAAACGTATTAGTGCAAGCTATCAACAACGTAACAGCACATAACAGTAAAATTAGGAATTTTTGGTCCATCAACCATGGCGGCGCTGTGCTCCCGTACCTATAGAACCATGGATCGCAGAGTAAAATAAATCAATAAAAGCAATGAGTTCGCCATGCCCCAAAACCCCCAGGTGCAACTTGTCAGAAGCAATTTTAAAATTTTGGGACGATGAACCACGATGGTACCTCACATCCCATAACTCTAGAACCGGAGCGTTAATCGAAAAACAAAAAAAGAGGCATCATCGATATTTGTCATTTTACTATAAGATAAAACCAACCAGAGAAAAAATTCGAAAATTAAGATAAAATAACTTTGCTTCCGTGAAGGGTACTAAAATGGTGTAAAACCCTCATTTTCATTTCTGACCCCGAACGAAAGGGGCGCCATACACTCGTACCCATGGAACCATGGGTCGCAGAGTAAAATACCGGCAATGAATTTCCCATGCCCGAAAACCCCCGAGTGAAACTTTTCAGGAGCCCAGGACGTCAGAATAAATTTTCTAATGTTGGGACGAGGAACCATAAGGGTGAAATACCTCAAACCGCATAACCGGAGCCTTAATCGAAACACCATTTGGCATAGTTTGAATTCGTTGCGATCAAATTTCTTTTGTTTGATCGTTCGATCCATTCGCGTTTCGTATATATTGCTTTTGAACATTCTCGGAGCTTGTATTTGTGGTTTAATCTTGTGATCGAATGCTTTCTGGATTCTTTCTAGTACACTGATCCTATTTTGTTGTTCTTCGATCGTTTGCGGTCTTGATTTAATGCGTACTGTCGGTGTTCTATGCCACGGGTATTTCTTTATGACTTTTTCAATGAGATCCCAAACTTCGCTTTGTTCACATCTATTTATTGCCATCTTACTTGCTCGACAAGCCATCGCTAATGTGACTGGTAATAGCAGTGTTGCATCGCGACAATGTTGGATCACTTGGTTGATCGTCCAAGAGCTTTCTCGCGCTGTCCGTCTTGATATCGTAATCGTATTGGTGCGAACAATTTCTTCTATTGTCAATTTCGTTATAATATTCGATCTTTTCGCCTTTCTTTTTTGACGCACTAATTGTTGAGTTGATACATGATCTTGTTCACCCAGTATTTTGTGTAATTCGCCAACATAGACCGTTGTTAAGCCTGCTGGATATGATTGTCCTTTACGTTCGAACGTTGTGTTCCATAGTTTTTCCTCATTTGGTACGTCATTCCACAATATAAAGTTTTCTTTTAATTGATCATAAATTGGCTCTGGTATCTTCCGTTCAAATCAAACCATATCTATAATGCTTAATTCACCTTCGCTTGTTTGGATCGCTACATAGCGTACGATTTTACTTGTCGTATCGTTCCAGAATTCTTCGTCAGTCCACGCTGCACAATCTTCGTGAATACCATTTTGTTTGAGGAATGTCCCAATCGGTAGTTTTTCTTTTGCCACTGCTTCTAGTTCCACCATGGAACTTTTGCTACCACCGTTGCTATTGAAATTATATTTGTTCTTGACTGGTTCATTATTTTTATAAATTGTTGTGCCATATTCTCCGTTTCGATGATTATCGTCACTTGGCCCGTTCGCACATTAAATCCAAATATTGTTTGTGCCACCATCGCGTGATATGTAACGATGTTCTTTTATCGCTAGGACCCTGTGTGAAATTCGTTTGACTCGAATTATTGCTGAATGGATATCTCTTTTGAACGGCCATTTTATTTCGCTTTTTCACTCGGATTAAACACCACTGTGAATTAGTGATTTGTTTAGATGGTCCTCTGCTTACTGAGTTTGATTGTAGTTATTTGGTTCTATTTCTATAGAATCGTCGTTCCAGTTGTCGGTGCTTCCCAGTGCTTTGAGAATTTTACGTCGTTGCTGTTCCAAGAATCGTTGGGTCGGCTGGATTATTCGTCGGTTCGTTGGGTCATTCCACTCGGTCGTATCTTTAGTCGTTGTCGCTTTCGCTTTATAATTTCCTTTCATTCTCTCGTGTCCCAATCGCAATACCACCACCACCACAATTGTTAAAAATTTTATTTTATTTGGACACATTTACTAAATTTTCCTATGAATAATAAGTTAATACATATATAATTACACAATCTTTAGTTTTTAGGGTTATTTCTAGTTATCATGGAAAATATTTTTTAGTTTTTAGTTTTAAAGTTATTCAGAAATTCTATATAATTATTACACAATCGTTATTGTCCTTGTAAAATATGTTCTTGGGTCGTGTAAATTTTTATGCAAGGATTACAATACAATAGGGCTTCCTGGGATCATCCTCCAATCCTACACAAGCTTGGTGAAACTATAAAAAACATCTATCACATTGAACCCATTTAATTATAAGACCCGTTTAATAGTCTTCCTTCCAGGAGCCTTTACATTTACCGCAATAATAATCCTCGGGGGCTAAGCGCTGACATGATTCTTTCTGGGTGCGTCTTAATTTAGCTTCATATCCTGCATAATTTTCTGGGTCTCCTCCAAAATGTTAAATTTGGTACAATTATACCATTTTGGTAGTTAGGTTGCATTACCGACTTTTACTAATAAAATGTTCGGGAATTTGACTTCAATAATTCGAAAAAGTTTATCGAATTCCGGATGATATAAGCTGCTATATGGGCTCCTTGAAGCTTTGTTTGGATTTTTCATTAGGACTAAATCGCCATTGTTAAATGTTCTTTTCTTCGCTCTGCGGTCAAAATATTGTTTATACCGATTTTGTGCCAGGAATAGCCTTTTTCGTACTCGTTCCCATGCTATTGTTAGTTTCTCGATCAGTTGAGGCGCGTATCCTTCATCTGTAGTTACTGTTAGGAATCCGTGTTTTGGATTTTCTTCACATAGATCAGAATATCAACCGTGTAGTAAGAAGAATGGTGTTTGTCCAGTTGAAGCATGGACCGCCGTTCTATACGCGAAACATAGCGGTGCCAGGAATTCGTCCCATTTGTCGGGTACCAATTCGGTTGTTGGTTTGAGCATTGCTTTGAACGTTTGATTCCATCGTTCGACTAATCCATTCGCTTGATGATGATAGGGTGCCGAATATACTTTCTTGGTTCCAATTAACGCTAGTTCCTTTTGTGAAATTCTCAGCGGTAAAACAAGGTCCTTGATCGATTAATACTACTCGTGGAACTCCATGTCGACATACGATTCTTTCAATAAAAAGTTTTGTGATTGTACTAGCCGTTTGATCGGGTACTGCAAATGCTTCAGGCCATTTCGTGAAGTAGTCCATGAAACAAATAATATATTTGCTACCAGATTGTGGTGGTGGTAGAGGACCAATGATATCGATGCCTAGCATGTGGAATGGTGCCAGTGCTTTAATTGGTTGCAATGGATTTCTTCGTTTTGGGCCTTCTCAAAATCGTGCACACGGTATACATTCTTCTACGTATTGTCGTAACTCGCGAGTCATACTCGGCCAAAAAATTTCCTTATCATTTTTGACCATACTTTTTCAAATCCCAAATGTCCTCTGTATTTTGATGTGTGATACCTCTCGAATAACGGTCGTAGAAAATCAATAGGTACCAGAATTTGAAATTCCTATGGTTCGGTTTGTTGTGGTCGATCTTTCCTTCGTAGTCGATATGTGATATCACCGAAAATAATGAATTGATGTTCATGTGCTACGATCCATTTTTTTCAAATAGAGTCAAGCTCAACAGGGTCTTCTTTTCCCGCTGACTTCGCGGTGCCCGTTCCCACCGCTGTGGTTTCTCTAGATAGTAGATAGGGACAGTAGGAATCTCGTTAATCCATTCATGCGCGTCACTAATTAGATGACAGGCATTTGGCTACCTTAAGAGAGTCACAGTCTTGAGAAGCTCTGTATCTTCTCAATCTTGCCAGGAACCGTTGATATTCCTATACTATGTATCCGAGGAACGGTATTTCTTCTTTTAAGAATTCGTATTTTGATCCTTTTGCCTTGAGATTCGCTTCTCGTAATCGTTGAATTACTTGGTTAATGTCATACAAGTGATCCCAAAATGATGTCGAGAATATTATATCGTCTAAATAACATAAACATGATTCCATCAGAACGTCTGCTAGAACCAATTGCGTCATTCTTTGAAATGTTGCTGATGCGTTCGTCGATCCCAAAGGCATAACGTTGAATTCGAACAATCCTTCGTGGCATATGAATGATGTCTTTTGTTTATCTTGCTCGTTCATTGGTATTTGCCAATATCCCGATTTTAGATCCAAGTTTGAGAAGTACTTTGCTCCGCGTAATGCGTCTAACATTTCATCAATTCTTGGCAATGGAAAACTGACTCTTTTCGTGACTGAGTTGAGCATTCTGTAGTCTGCGCAAAATTTTTTGTTCCATCCTTTTTATTAGTTAAGACGATCGGTGAAGCCCACTGGCTATATCATCTTCTAATTACGCCTTGATCGGTGCATTTCTTGTACTTGTTTACTTGCTTGATTTCAGTCAATATATGGTAGATATGGTAGCGGTTGTTGTATTGGCTTGTCAGCTGTGGTTTGTATATATATAATGTTCCACTTGCGTATTGATACCAATGTCGAAATCTGATTTTGAAAACACATCTTGGTAGTTATGTAATATTGCTGCTAGATACACGTTTCCTTCTTCGTCCGTAAATAATTTTTCAAGATCGATTTCGATTGGTAATTCGATATTGTTCATGTGCTCCGTTTGGCGTGTTATTTGTTCTTGCAACTGTTCGATATTGAATCGTCGTTGCTCCATTTTCCGTTCTTGTACTTCTGTATCTACCATCGATATTATTTGTGGATTCTTTATTTGTATTTCGCCAGCGCATGATTTAATTATTGGTTTTCCTCGTTTTCCAATTTGGGTCCATTTTGTCTCGTCTTTTTCTTTTTCTATTCGCCTCTTTGTTTCTTTTCGAATCGATCAATTGCTCTTTGAGCTTTTGTTCGTTAACCACCGTTCTCATGATTGTTTCTTCTACTTTGCATACCATCGGTTGATCTTCAATGTTCTCCATTTCTATCGTATTTAGATTATACGTACCATTCGACCCTTGGCATGGTACGAACGTTGGCGTTGCAAAGATGACATTCGTGATTGATAGATCCTTCGTCCATGCGATCGGGAAGATTGAGCCTCGCCTTGGTGCGAGGCCAAATTGAAGATGAAACAAAATAATGATATATATATATATTAAGCAGGCAACACACCATAACCATGGAGTCTACGTTTGAATGATGACAGCGACGTCGCATTTACCACATTTTCAGGTAGGGAGTTCCAAGCACGCATTGTCCGATGAGTGAAGAAATATTTCCTCAAGTCGAGGCGAGGGATATCAAGAGTATCCAGTTTATAGTTGTGTCCACGAGTGCCACAATATCCAGGCGTGAAGTATCTGCTCGTATCCATGTCAATTTGACCATGGGTCTTCTTATAGATTACGATGAGATCACATCTAATTCGTCGAGACTTCAACGTTTGAAGACCTAGGAATTTTAGTCGCTTGTCGTAAGTCCAATTTCGGACGAACGGTATGAGCTTAGTTTCCAGACGTTGTGTCTTTCTCAATAAGTGTGATATCGCGGATATAATGCGGACACCAAACGTTGACTGCGTATTCAACATGAGGGCGGAGAAGAAAACGATAAAGCTGAAGCCATACAAATTTACACCAATAGTGAATTGTTCGTTTTAACAAAAATATGACCCTGCGGGCCTTAGCTGCGATAGCAGAACAGTGGCGTGAGAACTTAAGGTCGTTAGTGATGATGATGACGCCGAGGTCCTAATCTGACTCTGTGACACTCAAACAGTTGTCCATCAATGAATACGCAACGCAAGGATTATCGTAACCGCAGTGCATCACTTTACACTTCAGCTCATTTAGAGCGATACTCCACTCATGAAAGTAGTCCGATAAACCATTAAGATCAAATTGAAAAGAGTTAGGTTCAGGATCGGGATTGTACCTTAGAACACGACGTGAAAGTCTCAAATCGTCTGCAAACTTGAAGACTGTACAGGACATATAATCGTCAATATCGTTGATGAAGAGATGAACAAGAGTGGCCCAAGTACAGAACCGTGCGGCACACCGCTTGTCACTCCTGATCATGGAGACGACGCACCATTTACAGACACTAACTGTCTACGAGAGTTCAAATAACTCTGGAACCAAAGCAAAAGATTGCCCCCAATGTCGCATACAGCGTTTGGTATGCGAGGAGGAATGATTATTTTACGAAGATTGATTTGCATAAATACTAAATTGGCTAAACGTTTGAAGATCGTTGGTCTTGTCATTGTTGTGTTTGTGTTATTCGCAACTGTTTTTCATGGAGCAAACATTGCGGGTTTATCGTTTCTGCTATCATCGATATTGTTGACTTCATTGTCGTGCGTATTTATCGTTACGTAATACGAGTTCGTAATCGTTTAGCGTAAGTCAAACGCTACATGGTCCTTCGGTACGGGCCTAACTGATTTTTGTGCTGTTTCGAGTTTGCTGAAGCATTTAAAGGTATTTTCTTGTTAATTTAGCAACAAGCGTTTATTGTTGTTGAAAGTTATCGATTTTCCCATTTCTTATCATAATTTTCTAACCAGCGTTCACGGTTGTTAAATTTCGTTATGTAATTTTGATTAAATCCATAGTATCTTACAGTTGTGAACTCAACAACGCATCTGCAGCTTACGCAAACCACTTACGACTAGAATGTCGCTATTTTTAACAACCAGTGTTAGGTTGTTGAATTTCGTTTAATATTTCTGAAGTAGTTACGACAACTACCTAAATAGGTATTGCCGAGTTAAGGGGGCGTAGTCCTGTTTCTGACATCAAGCGCTCTGGGTTGAAAAATTGCATCAAAGTGGGTCTTTTGCTTGGCAATTTTGTCTTCCGAAGTACTGCCCGAAAACCCGGTGGCATAATCGTACCAGTATTCAGGTTGTTGCTTCAGAGTTGGAAAGCATACCAACGACCAACATTCGTTTATTTGGCGCGGAGGGAAAACTGGTTTTAGCAACCGGCATTCGGATTGCAAAAATCGTGTTGAGTCCGTTCGACAAGTTGAAGTCTGATCAACGCCAGCTTCCACAGTCTACAACAGACCCACGACACCACCATTAGAAGTGTTTTGGTTAAGGTAACGTGGTTTATTTCACTTTCTAGCAATTTTTCGTTGATTGTAAACCATGGATCCTCCAACAAAGCCTAACGTACCCCAGCAACAGCAACTGACCGTTTGGAAGCGTCAACGTAATATTACGATCGTTAACGCTAAACGTGAAAAAGAAAGGTTGGTTGCTGCGGTGGCGACTTCGGCGACTTTTGGTGTCCGTCTGTAAGCTGAAAGACTACAGAATCAAAGTAAAGTTGTTGTCAGATGACATTTCCACACACGTTGCGAATATTGACAAGTGCCGCAATAAATCTGCCAGTGTCAGGAGCCAATTCTGATGCCGAAGAATCGTCTAAACTTCCAGTGCTCAAAATAAAGCCGTTCTCGGGTGAATCGATCAGATGGCACGAGTATTGGGACGGTTTCAATGTTTCGATCCACAGCAAATCTAAACTGTCGTGGAAATGTTTCAGTATTTGAAGAACTTTTTGGAGGCGAGGCCCTTGGAGTTGTTGAAGGATACGCTCTGACCGACGACACCTATGCAACAGCGCTTGAAGCGTTGCGTGAAAGATACGATAATCCGGAGATTAGCATATTTGCTCATCTGGATGCAATGATTTCGATGAAGCAATCGTCAAACGGGGTCGATGATCTGCAGCGTGTCTATGATCAATGCGAAGCTCACATACGGAGTCTTGTTGCGTTGGGACTTACTGAGCATACTTTTGGACGAGTTTTTACACCGTTAGTGCTCTCCAAACTTAATCGTTTTAATCGCGTGGAGCTGCATCGAAGAAACGGGACAATACCGTGGACGTTAACCAACCTTCGCAAATACCTCAAAGATAAAATCGCGGAGAGACAATTAGGGTCGCATGCTATGGGTGAGACATCTACTTCAGCGAATGGTCGAAACGATTACAATGCCAATCGTAAGAAGGCTAACAGTGCTTCTATTTTTGGTGGCTACAGATAAGCCTCATCAGGCAAAACCACGATATACATGCAGCTTTTGCGACGTGCTGGGTCATTTTACATGCGACTGTAATATTTACAAAACAGTCGCTGATCGTAAACGTGCATTGAAAGATACTTTTTATCTTTGTCTGCGAAAAGGTCACCGGTCGACCAGTTGTAGAAGCAAAGGTATAAAGTGTCGACATTGTGGCGAGCTGTCACATCATCGCAGCCTGTGCCCAAAGAAGTACCCGAACTTGTTTAACCCGGCCAAAGTTCAACATTCGGAGTTAACAGACATCAAACCAGTGGCAGACACCACTTTTAACAGCAACAATTGGCAAAAGTTCACATCATTCCTGCAGCTACGCACTACCAATAGCCATTGCGACATTGGTGGGTGATCGCGGTCGTATAAAAGCTCGCGTTATTTTTGACACAGCGTCAACACGTAGTTTTGCAAGAAGTGATGTTTTGAAGCGACTGGGCGCGCGCTTTGTCCGCCATGACAACCTTGCATTGGCTGGTATAAAATCAACGTCGCGCAAATTTGACAAGTATGCATGCTATGAATTTGACATTCTCTCAGAGAATGGTGAGCGTTTTCCCGTAGCTGTCAACGCTCTAGACGTAATTTCGTGTCCTATTGAAATTGCTCCAATCCCGACCTCGCAATTTCCAATTTTGAAGAATATACAACTTGCCAATTCTACGTGCGATGAAGCAACTGAGGCTCAACTTGATGTAATGATCGGGTTAGACAATCTCTATCGTTTAGTCATACTGAGCACATTCGGTTGAGCGAAACGTTGATTCTGATGAAAACTAAGCTTGGATATGTGCTCGCCGGGTCGTTTGCTTCGTCTAATTATGTTGGTCACAACCCAACTCACAGCGCTTTATTGGCGATCTCAGGCGTTTTCGATACAAATCAAAATGATGATTTGAAGCGTTTGTGGCGACTTGAAGATGTTGCCGCTAAGCCTGTCGTGATCAAGGATGACGACGCTCTTGCTGCGAAACAATTTAATGATGCTATCCAGTATGATTTGAACGGGGGTCGGTACTCAATTCGTTGGCCGTGGAAAACAGATCATCCTGAGTTGCCTGATAATTTTGGGCTTGCTTTTGGCCGCCTCAAGTCGTTGCTGAGGCACCTCGATGCTTCGACAAAAGAAATGTATCATCTTACCATAATAGATCAACGTGATAAGGGCAGCGTTGAACTAGCACCACAAAATCCGGATGGTCAGCTGGTGCACTACATCTCACATCATTGTATTGTACGCCCTGACAAAGTTACAACGAAACTCAGGGTGGTATATGATGCATCGAGCAAAGCCAATAAGTCTATTGCCAGTCTGAACGACTGCTTATATCGAGGGCCTGTGATATTGGCTATCTTTGCGGTCTGCTCATTCGTTTTCGGTTTCGAAAAATCGGGATTTGTAGCGACATTGAAAAAGCATTCCTCCAAGTGCAACTGCAACGCAGCGAAAGAGATGTTACTCGATTCCTGTGGGTTAGCTACATATCAAAGCCGCCCACATCGGACAATCTCGTTATCTATCGTTTTGCTAGGGTATTGTTTGGCGTCACAGCCAGCCCCTATATGCTCGCGGGTACCATACAGCATCATCTCGAGAAATTGGGAACGAAAACATCTCGATCTATTTTGCGGAATTGCTATGTCGATAATGTCGTTACAGGTGCTAATTCATCAGATGATGCAAAAGTGTTCTACGACGACGCCAAACAAGCGTTTCATTCCGCATCAATGAATTTAAGAGAGTGGATAACTAATGATCCTGTATTTGCGCGGTCAATTCCTGCAGCCGATCGTGGTTGCACAGAAAACCCAAAAGTGCTCGGCATGCATTGGAACGTGAACGAAGACACGCTGAAATGTGCTTCAAGCTTTGGCAATCATAGTAAATGTCAAACAAAACGACAAATGTTACAAGCTGTGGCGAAAGTTTTTGACCCCTGTGGACTGTTGTCACCAGCTACAATAGAAAGTAAAATCATTTTACAGGAAATATGGTCGCTGAAATTTGACTGGGATATAGAAGTTCCAGACATGTTGCAGAAACCATGGGACGCGTTCATCGAGAATTTGGTTTCAGCTATGCTAACACAGGTTCCTCGATGGATTGGTTACAACAGCGATGTTGTTTTACAACTGCATTGCTTTTGTGATGCGTCACAGAAGGCATATTGCGCTGCCGTATATGTAAGAACTGAAAGCAACGATGTTGCAACGACTCGACTTCCATTTTCGAAGACTCGTGTCAGTCCGTAGAATGCTCGAAAATTGACCATTCCACGGCTTCAATTAACTGCGTTAGCCCTTGGCTGCCAGGTCGTTACGTTCGTCATGAAAGAAATTGATCAAACGATCAATGCTACATTCGTTTGGACCGACAGCCAATGTGCTTTACATTGGGTTAAAAAGGGCGCATAGTCGCCACCAAAGAACCGCGTAAAAATCGTCAAAGGCTGTGAACAGATCAACCTACGCTTTGTGCTAAGCTAAATTAATCCGGCAGATCTTCCGACAAAAGATACCCGACGTGGAACTTAAGGTATCAAAATTATGGTGGAAGGGTCCGCAATGGTTGCAACAAAACTGTGACAGTTGGCCAAAAATACATGATGTGCTTCGAGCTGAACCTCTATTAAACCCAAATGCTGTCACATTCGTAGTTACATCAATTTCGCCGTCAATAATAGATTTTTCGAAATATGGCCACTCCAAAAGATGTTACGCGTCACGGCGTGGGCGCGACGATTTATTGGTTTGTTGAGACGTCGCAGTGCTCAATCAGGCACATTGGTTGCTTCTAAAATCAAATCGGCGCTGCAATACTGTATTAAAGTTACGCAACAAAAATTTAGATTGAGCAAACCGAAAGAGTTTAAAAAGGTGCAACAACAGTTGCAACTTTTTCTGGATCGGTCAGGAATCTTTCGATCGCGTGGTCGTATCGAGAACGCCGAGTTGTCTTACCAAGCACGTTTTCCAACCTACTTGCCAAGGGGTGACGCATTCACTGAACTGATAATCAATGATCGACATGCAGCTCTAGTACATGCTGGCGTTCAGCAATTTTAACTGATTTGCGAAACGAATATTGGGTGCCGAAAGGACGTTCTGAGATAAAACGAGTCATTCAAGGTTGTTTAATCTGTCGTCGAGTAAAAGGAGGACATTTCAAGATGCCTCAACCACCTCCGCTACCAGCGTTTCGAGTACCGGATAGATCGCCTTTTCTGCTGTCGGTACCGACTACATAAGCCCGCTTTTAATTCGTGCTCCTGATAAGTCTCCTGCCAAAGTGTGGATATGCCTCTTCACATGCTGGAGGACACGGGCCGTGATCCTAGAAGTAGTGCCGGATATGACAGCGGAACAGTTTTTGTTGTCCCTGCGGAGATTCAATTCCATGTATGGTGATCCTGAAACGATAGTTTCGGACACTGCAAAACAGTTCTGTACGGCAAACAATATGATTTCGAAATTATGGACATCGGCAACTCACAATCATTGCGTCACTAGTTTCTCTACAAAACACGGCATCATGTGGAAATTTGTTGTAGAATTTGCTCCGTGGTTCGGCGGATTCTACGAAGGAATGTGGGTGTCGTGAAACGAGCTTTGCGCTGTACGATCCTCAAAGAAATGCTGACGTTCATCGAACTACAAACAATATGCGCTGAGATTTGCAAAATAGTGAATTCGCGTCCACTGATGTACATATTGTGATGACGCAGTTGGTAGTTCAATATTGCGGCCTTGTGATCTTGTTGAAATGCACCGAGCTAGCAGTCTGTCACCAACTGCTGCGGATAACACTGATCCGAACTACCTATCTACACCCGATTCTTGCTGTTCACTTCGTCTAAAGTGGCAATGCATTGACAAACGGCTAAACGCCTTTTGGGAAACATGGCGCAAACAATATCTCGTATCTCTCCGGGAACGTCATTGGACACCATAAATAGGGACTACTCGGACTGTGGGCCGTCTGTGGAATCTGTTGTTTTGGTTGAACAACACGGGGTACCACGTATGCAGTGGAAAAAACAAAGATCGCGAGATTAATTACAAGTGATGATGCCCGTATTCGGGCAGTTGTTCTTCGGCTATCAAACGGCAAAACAATCCAGCGGTCTTTGAAATTGCTGTATACGTTAGAGGTTCCGGATGTCCCGGACGTATCATCACAACAAAATTCAACGACGAATGTTGTATATCCGAAAGATGAATCAATGACAAGTGTACCACCGGGGACGCGACGTGCCACAGTCAGAGCGCGTGAAAATGGGACAAGGCAACTGGACAACAACGGGACGATACGTAGCTTTAGGGCGTTGCTGTGGGTTTGGTTTTTTGTTGAAGCTTTGAAGGTTTAGGTTTGAAGCCATGTCGCCGTCATATATTTGTTTTCTTGCATATTTGTTGATATAACTTTATATAATCTGTTGTATTGTTTTTGCTACAAGCGCTCGAGTAGCAACGTAGTTTGGTAATTGTTAAGGATATTTCGATCTAAAATTGCTGCTAGCGTTTAAGTAGCAAAGTCCACTAATTTTGATTAGTTGGTGTTAATCGTCTTTGTTACTAGCGTTCGAGTAACATTACAGTTTTGTAAATTATGTTAATAATTTACAGTTCGGGCAAATAGCCGTATTAACATTTTGGTTCTGCGGATGAAATTTTGTTACTAGCGTTGTAGTGACAAAGCGTCGTTTCAATCTTTGGCATTCAAATTTTTACTTCTGAGCCAGATATTAAGAAACAAAACTCTTTTCTCAGGTTTGAATTACTGTTTAGGTGCCAGGCATCCTTTATGTGGCGGGCAACCACAGGCTATCGCGCTTTCATGTATTCGATCGATCAATCCAGCTGCACAATGTTATGATATCGTCCCTTGAGATGGGTTTTTGGTTCGTAATGACGGCTTAACAACGATTCGTTTCCGATTTGGCCGACACCATTTTGCTCAATCCAGCATTTCATCGCGATCCCGCTCAAATCCGGACGTATTTGCGTGATCAAGGATATCAAATTCCGGCGGACTTGATCATTAACGCGGACAAAGTATGGTGCGACATCTTACTGTACCAAGTCGTTGCGAAAAAGACGTTTTACGACGTTTTTCGTAGTCAGCTCTCTGTGTTTCCGGATCCATTGTCAGTCAAAATCGTTGCCGTAGAAACCAATCTGACCGAAGAGGGACTCATATACACAGCCGGCACAAAAGATTCACAGTGCGAGCGTTTACGCACACGTAACCAAACGTTTCCTGGATTTAACATATGGGGTGAAATACTTGAGGAGATCGCTCAAGTCGTCTTTGGCAACCAGGCGCTGCGATTTAACTTCACTGTGCCGCGACTTCTGTCCGAAACTATTATGCACAGTGGGTAGCGAAGAAGATGTCTGACATCACTAGCATTTCAGTGATGAACTGGGACAATGTCGACATTCCGTTCGTTCGCGAGGGCAGCCAAAATTGCAGTCTTTTCGACAAAGACCGGCACTTCCATCTGCGCCATGCGGGCATCCGGGCGGTTTGGCCGGGTTTCGCTCAATTCATTCCGGAACTCAAACCCGTGCCCTATAAGTTGCGGTCAGAAGTCGAGCTGCGCAATATTCGACGCGCGAATCCAAAGCTAAAGTTAGGGGTTAGCCGGCATACATCGGACATTCGTAGGCGAAAATTTTCTCAAATTTAAGTTTTTTTGGTCGGTAATGTCCCATACAGCGTTTGGTATGTGAGTAGGAATGATTATTTTACGAAGATTGACTTGCATAAATGCTAAATTACCTAAACGTTTGAAGATCGTTGGTCTTGTCATTGTTGTGTTTGTGTTATTCGCAACTGTTTTTCATGGAGTACACATAGCGGGCTTATCGTTTCTGCTATGGTTGATATTGTTGACTTCATTGTCGTGCGTATTTATCGTCATGTAATACGAGTTCGTAATCGTTTAGCGTAAATCAAACGCTACACCCAATGCCATATTGTTGGAGCTTGTCAACTAAGGCACGAAGATTAATATCAAAGGCTTTCTTGAAGTCTACATATACGACATCTAACCAATCATTTTGGTCAACACATGTGGTATCAAAGTTAATGTAGTCGAGAAGCTGTGTAGTCGTCGAACGTTTGTGGCGGAAGCCGTATTGGTTATCATAAAACAGTTGGTTATCCGCGATGTAGGTTACAAGTTTGTTTCGAACAACTGCTTCGAGTACTTTGCTAACTGACGCAGTGAGGCTTATTGGACGATAGTTGCTGCACATACCACTGTCACCTGATCCCTTGTAGATAGGCACAAGCTTAGTGTCGCGCCACTGTGCTGGAAACGACCCGCTGCAGAGAGTTATGGAGTAGTTTAGATAGTGGCTCTGCGATGACGTTTTTCGTGTTAATAAGGAACTTATTAGGTATTTCATCAATACCCGGAGCAGCAGATGGCTTCAATTTGCTAGTTACAGTTAAAACGTCATTACAAGAAACATCGATCGTATTGAGGTGACTGTTAGTGCGTAGGACAACTCTTGGGGCCAATAAATGATGATTGTTGAATACAGAAATAAAGAACTCGTTGAAAGCTAGGCAATCGTCTTCTAAAGTTTGAGATAATGAACCATCTGCGCGTATCATTGGACCCACCTTAGGTCTAACGCGAGCCCTATTACAAACTGGTACCATAATATTGCCTTTTTCCACTTTGATAACGCTATTTGGTATTGCTAGGCCATTACTGTCTTTCATCAGTGGTTCCACTGTTATTGTATCGCCGTCATTTACTCCATGTGGTATTTTAACTTCGATGGACTTTGCCGACCATGGTGGTATTGTTTGTTTGTACGAGGATTTGCATACTTCGATCTGATTATCTTCTATTCCTTTGACCGTTCCCATTTCATTGATTCGCCAGTTGTGGGGTATCGGTTGATTGTTCATTTTAATTCTCAGTTATTGATAATCCTACAGCGGATTGGCAAATGTTTAAAATGTTTTTCATTTTGTTCCTCGCTGATAATCGTAATTTGCGATCCCGTATCAATTAATCCTCGTAACCTTTTGTTGCCTTCTGGGTACGTGTCGATATATCTTAATATGAATGTTGGAACGTTGCATGGCTCGTGTTCTTGTAATTCGTTAACTTGGTTCACTTTTATAAACTATGTTTTCTTTTCGTCTACTGATATGTCTTCGAGTTTCTTCGATTCATTCTGAGGACATTTTTATCGTTCCATTGAGCTCCATTTTGATAATTGATTTCTTGTTTCTTCATTTTATTGATTTGATCGATTCGGCATTATTCTGTAAGGATTTTGGTTTTGTTGTTAATTTGTTCTTTGATTCGCTGTTGTATTTTGACCGGTATTTCTTGAGATACACTGCTCCGTTTTACGACCCAACTTTCCACTGTTATTACATCTCGGCGGTGTTTGATTCATTAACGATTGTCGGATTTGTGGCTGTTGATTTGCACACTGGTGCTGGCACTCTTTGTTGCTGTTGCCAGGTAACTTGAGGTTGCATTAATTGTTGTGGTGTCTGCATCGGGTACAGAACTTGTGGTATTGGTTATTGTATTGCCATTTGTCCATTGTATGGTTGTATTGGTTGAGGATAGTTCGTATCCATATGTGTTGGTATTATTGGTATTGCCGTTGGCCATGATTGTGCCATTTGTTGTTGTTGAGGCCGTATCGGTAGGTTATTCCACAGTTGCTGGCGCCACTGTGTTTGTGGCCTTTGTACTCTCGAACGCCACATTTGTTGATTGATGTTTGGTCTCATTCTCACGATTTGGTTTGGTCGATTTGATTGTACTTCCCGATACTTTGGTCGTTGTTCGTTTGTACCTTGTAATCCGTCGGTCATTCGTTGGTCTCTAAGCTTTCGACTGCCTCTGCTTTCTACATTAATGTTGTGAAAGTTTCTTGTTTCGTCACACATAAGCGGTTTCGAATCCCATCTTTTAATCCCGTTATTAGCGCTGATTTGAGAACTTCCTAGACAATAGATTCAGGTACACCTTTTGTGGTTAGATTTCGTGCTGCGTAGACTCGTAATTCGTCTACAAAATCTTAACTGTTTTTGTTTGTCGTAGGCTCTGCAATTTATTCATATGACTCGTCAATGTTTTGGTACGTCAAATCGTTCTTTAAACTTCTTGATCAACTCGTCGTAATTACACAATTCTTTGGCTTTTTCGAGTGTCAGCACTTCTAAGTATCATTCTGCTTTCCCTCGCATTTTCGCTTTGAATACTCGAAGCTTTTCTTGTTCGTCATCAATACCATCTTGCGTCAATGCTTTTTCAAATTTCTTACGGAATTTTTCGAAGCTTGTTTCGCCTTTATACGATTGTAAGTTGCGTACCTCGTTTTACATTTTGACCAAAATTGCTTGGCCATTCAGTTGTTGCATTACGTTTGGTGTTTGTGGCGATTATTTGGTTGCCACCTTGATCAACGCCTCAACTAACTGTTGATTCAATGTCACTACGTTATTATTTTGTTGACCTTGGTTTTGATTCGTCATTGATAGCTGTGGTTATTGATATTGGTACATATATGGTGTTGCCGTTGCTAATGGTACTCCACTGTTGATCATTGAATTGTTCGTAACGAATGGCGTTTGATTGCCGTGTGGGGCTATTGGTGTTGTACCGTAATATTGATATGGGGGGTGTGTTATGGGGAGTGTTGGTTTGTTTAGCTTGCTATTCCTTGATGTTGGTTTTTTATTGAGTGTGGAGAGCGACATGGGTGATATAGGGGATGTGTTGATGTATTGCTCGCTTGGGGTTGTCCTGTTTTTGTGTGGTTCGTTTTGGTTCCATACGTTCGGCTTGTACTACCTCGTTCTTTGTTTGCACCCATTTGCATTTGATCGGTTTGCTTATTGGTTTGTATTGAGTTTAGCGCTTGATTATATGTACCTCTCTTCCTCCGAGGTAATGTCTGTTTGAGTTTTGATTTGAGTTGTTTGTTTAGCTTTATCTTTACATTGTGTTCAACAGACGTACCACTTTGATGGATGAAGTTTATCCTCGCGGCGGCGAGGATTGATGAGCATAAAAACAAATAATCACTACAATGGCAGGCAATTTGATGCGTGGAGCCTCTGCTTGAACGATGATAGCGAAGGTGCGTTGACAATGCCAAACGGCAAATCGTTCCAGTGCCGGACCACTCGATGCGAAAAGGAATTCCGGCGAATGTCCATACGAGGTATATCGATCGTCTCTAGCTTGTGGTTGTGATCGCGGGTAAACTGGCATCCGTCGTTAAAGAATCGCAATATTTTGAGATCAACGTCATCATTAAACATTTTATATACCAGAATTAAATCGCTTCGGAGCCGACAAGTCTGCAGCGACTACAGTCCCAAGTATTTGAGGCGATCTGAGTAGTCCCAATGACGTATAGCCGGAAGCAGTTTGGTGGCATGCCGTTGAACTCGCTCAATCTCCTTCATATCTCTTTATAGAATAGTGAAGCTCGCTTGCGAGCCAGAATTCGAGTGGTGAGAACAATCCCTCGAAGTCTGTTGTAGAAAGCACACATAAACAAAACCTACACACAGTACGCAGGTGCAGCATTATATAAACCGTGACTGATAAGTCATAGTTACGCTCGCCTCTTTTGATTGCCAACGTATGCAGTACACAAAATATCATACAACGAGCACAAAAACAATCAACAACAATTTAATAATTCAATAAAACCCTAAATTGACCGTGAAAAGAACGTTAAAGAATTCAAATCTCATTTTTCAAACCAAGTATGAAGCAACAGTGTGAAAAATATTTACCACACAATATTTTTGACACTCGTAATCAGCTTGTTGACTCAGAAAACCCATATCCGCTACTAAAACCAACAATAAGCACACATTTAGGTGCATTTCCCACGACTTTTCACCAAATATGAAATTTGGCGCCAACTATAAGCTTATAGACTCCAGATTGGGAAGTTGTTGAAAAATTTGTTATATATCATTGGAAAGCCCTGGTAAAACTACATGGAATAGGCCTACGGATACCTCGTGTACTTATCGCGAAAAGTCGCAAAAACTGGAGGGGGTGCCCGAAAAATGGACCAAAATGACGTCATTTTGCCCCATAACTTTTCCCACGGGAAAAAAATTCAAAAATCGGGCTCCGTCACTACACATAAATCGACCATTGCGATTCGAATGAGCTATCTTGCATCAAAATCCGCCCAACCGTTATCGAGATAGAGGTTCAACAGACACACACAGACAGGGCCCTCCTCAACCCCCCTCCAGAGCCAAAATTGAAAATTCTCGTTCAATCGCTCACTTCGCTCCGTCATTCCACTCGAATTCAATAAGGACACCAAACATTGACGGCATATTCGACATGTGGCCGAACAAGTGCCCGATAAAGTGCTAACCATACTTTTTTATTCCAAAGCTGAAAAGTTTATTTTAGCAAGTACAGAACACGGATCCCTCTGGCTGATACAACGGCGCAATGTTCCCAAAATTTTAGGTTAGAGCACATTCGGACACCTAGGTCTTTTTGCTCCGTAGACATACCTAGCAAGTTCTTCATGAGCGAATAGGCTACTTGAGGATTGTTAAAACCACAGTGCACTACGCTGCATTTGTCACTGTTCACAGCTAATGACCATTCCCAACAGAAATTAGATAAGCCATCCACGAATGTCGTCGGCAAATTTATAGATGGCTCCGGAAACATAATTGTCTATGTCGTCAACAAATATTAAAAACAGCAGCGGTCCCAGTACTGTTCCCTGCGGCACTCCGCTTGTCACATCGCACCAACCAGAGAACGCACCATTAACAGAAACATACTGTCGTCGATTGGAGATATAACTTCGGAACCAGTGAAGAAGTTTGCCACTTATGCCGTATAAAGATAGCTTGGAAATAAGAGCCTCGTGGTTACGCTTATCAAAGGCCTTCCTAAAATAATATAGATCACATCTAACCAATCGTTAGCGTCTACGCATATGGTAGTGAAGTTGAGATATACAAGCATCTGTGACGTTGTTGATCGTCTCGCCCGTGTTGCGACGAATAAATAAGTTTGTTCCGATTTAGAAAATCCACAAGTTTGTCACACACAACAAGTTCCATTACCTTGCTAACAGAGACTGTCAGACTTATCGGACGATAATTGCAGCATTGGGATCGGTGTCCTTTACCTTTGTAAATTGGAATTACTTTGGCATCCTTCCACATGGCTGGAAAAACACCCGATCGTATCAGACTGTACTCGATTTGTATTAATTAATTCTCCGTGAATACTACATTGATCGTAATACATTTGATCATTGTTTGGTTTAAATTGGGTTCGATTCGTTTTACATTGTTCTTCTTGCATGCGCAATTGATCATAGTTTGAATCGATTTGGTTGCTTTGCATTTGTATCTGACCGAGTTCATTTCGATTTATACTATTTTGATTACAGTTCCTATCACATTGATTAACACTGTTTTGATTTCGACACACATTTAATGGTCTCGAGATTGCCCCTAATTGATGTTGGTTTACATCCATGTTTCGTTTTGACCTCCATTTTGAATTCCATTTATTTTATTGTCATTGGTTGTTGTTGTTGTTCCATTATTTGCTGAATTTCGACTGTACTCCGTTCAACGTTGGTTATTCCTTGATCGTTACTGCCTTTGTTATTAGTTTCGTTTGTTCCGAGTTATTGCTACTCGGCGTTCTTGTATATATTTGACCCATAATGAAAGGTCCGTCGTATTCTACGCCTCGAATTACAATTTTCGGTCGATATTCATTTTGATTTTGCCCTCTAGATTGTTCTTGTTCACTGCCTATATTTTGTCGAATTATCGTTATTTCGTCATCATCCAAATTTCGTGATTCTGTTCTTGGCTGAGTCAACGGAATTTTCGGTTCGCTCGGTTCAATATTTTGACAGAACTGTTGTAATTCCTCTGTTAATGTCGCATGCCTTTCTATTAACTGTATTTGTTTTTGTTTTTGGCATTGTAACTTTTGTATGGTACTCCGGATATCTTTTTCCGGGTTTCTCATTTTTGAAAACAGTTCCTCTGTGCTAGCTTCTTCATGAAACGTTTCGGTATACGTTTGCTGCAGGCTTTCCTGTTCATTTCTTTTAGGCTACGGTCTATTTGGTTGGAACTCGCGCATGTTGTATTGTTCGACATTTGATCGTCGCTATTGGTATATTTTGGTTTGACTGACAGCTCTTTTTGTGCGTTTGTTCCAGGTAGCGTTCTTTGGAGTGGCATTTTAGTATTTTAAATTTTAAGCTGTACTTGCGTAATTCGTCTTGATTATGTGGAGTATTAGCTTTACTACAATATAAATAATTTTTGGTTTTGGCTTATGCTTTATTTGGAACTGGAGTCAATTTTAATTTTTGCGAAAATACTGACCAACTTATTTTACTAGTCGGTAGTAGAACTACATTTGTGAGCGAAGCTTGGACTGTGGCATTACGAATGTACTCAATTTTATGTTCTTGTAACTACATTGCATAGGGCATAGGTTATCATTGGTAAAAATATTATATTTGAATTCTTCGACCCAAAAACCTATAATGGTTTGATCGAAACGATTCTATTTCAATAAATACACAAATATTGAAAAATTCTATATTTTAGCTGCATAAGCTTAACTAATTACTAATTAACCACTCAAAATTTTTTAATCCCAAATATCAGGTGCACACTCTGACATGATAGGCTTTCAAACAAAAAAGGTTTTTTAAAATCGGTTCAGTGGTTCTTGAGATCCGTCGGACCGAACGAACGAACGAACGTACATCGACCTTTTTACTCCAAGACAGAAAATAAAAACGCTTCGCTCGGGGGTGGGGGTTGGACTATAATTGCTTATGGCTGCTATCGGATTATTAAATTAGGACGGAAGTCGTCACTCGAAGATGTGTGTGGTTCGTACGCGTGGCCAGTAGTATGCCGGTGGGGATTATTAATTGTTCCTTGGCGCGCGTTACTAGATAGCGTATTCTTATTTCCTATGGCGCGGCTGCGTGACTATTCGAGTTACTCTGTACCTGGTTCCAATATGAAGTCAAACCAGCCGAAGTTAGAATGTTTATTCAAAGTTACTAAATCACACGATTGGTAACACGGTTCGGTTCCGCGTAACGCCACTACTTAAGCACTTTGTCTTTTGACTTCCAAATACTTACCGACTTCCAATATATTTAGTTTCGCCACTCTAATATTTGGACTTCAGATATTCTCGACACTCCGTGAAGGAAAACTTGTAACACCTTGAAACGCTCGATTTCTATGATTAATCCTTGTACCAAATAATGTCTCTCAGACTCACGTTTTGAGAGCACTAATGTTCTAAATAAGTTATTTAGTGCTTGCAATTAGGGTATGTATTGCCAATTCCTCTTGTGAGGTTTGTACGAGACCGCCGGACGGATCGGTCCGTACGTTTATTTGAATACCTTAACCTTTGCCTTAAACTCGTTAATTATTTTTAAAACCACTACCAAAATACGCCAAGGTTTTTCAGTAGTCCGCTTATTCCAGGCATTTCTCTAATCATTCACTCACAGTTTCGTATCGCGCATCACAGTCAAACGCAAAGCCAGATAAAGTGTTAAATTCAATAAGCTTTCGGTAAATAATCAACGCATACAATTCATAAGAACCATGACAGATAGCTAGGTAACCGTAGTAAATAGTAACCAAGTTCCAAAAAATCAAAATCAGTAGGATCTTGTGAATAAATTCGGAAAGCAAGAAGCTGTCTTTTGGAACTTTTGGAATCCTAGGTTTACCTCATAAGCAAGCATGTATCAGCGTTATGATGTGTTGGCAGCCGGGAGCATAAATTCGTTCATTTATGCATAAATTCGCTTATTTATGCAAAATAGCACTACAATAAAAGAAAAAGCTTGAAAATAAAAGAAAACAAGGACGTAGAAGGGAGGGAGGGGTATAATAAATGAAATGGTGACCAACCTGGGGTTTGGTTAATTTTTGGGTTTTTGGGACGGGTTTGGACCGGGAACCTCTGGTAGCCTGGTCAACCCCTAACATTAGCAAGAAACCCAGCTCCGACACAAATAGTAACTTCAGTTATATACACATGCCTTTTAGGGACTATATTGTATGTGTAAATGTGTATGATAATATGTGCTATATGTCTATTATGAGTTATGTGTAATAATAAAGTATTTATGTGTCTATGTATGCCATATATTATATATGGTACATTCACTCACAAACTTTAAGAAATCGAAAAGAAAAATGTAAAATGGGAATTACATCCTTTAATGGCCTAGCTAAGTAATAAGGCGTAATATCGTTAATAAATTAACCGCCACAAGAAATAATATAATTCAACAAAAGACGAAAAATTCGTTTGGACCGTGCGAGCCACACCTTCAGCTAGTATATAACCAAAAGTAGTAAAAGCCATAACTAAAAGCCTATGTTTATGGTACTGATAGCATATATAAATATATAAAAAAATAAAGAAAAGTAGTAGAAAATTGTATAATAGCAATGGCCGTAGTTATAATTGTACATGCTCATAGTTGGACCAGGGGATTACTCCCCTGGAGGATCAAACCCCCTGGAGCTTCGCCAATTTCCCACCTAGGAGGTAGTGTGTTCTCACCAACGAGGCTCCGGGACGCCCCTAGCCTCGCCAAAGGCGCGCGAATAATTTAAAAAATGGCAAAAACTGAGCGAAATTACGAAAAATTGGGGAAAATTGGCAAAATGAGTACCGAAATTAGAAAATCTGAGTGCCAAAAAATTTCTAAATATTTATCTAACCCATGACGACTGCTGATCCCCTCTCCGAATTTGTAAGAACTCAAATTTTTCGCAATTTTGCTAAAATTTTTCCCAAAATTTTGCAAATTTGCGATAAATTTTTCCTATTCTCCTCTATTATTTGTTATTTTAACACCAACTTTTTTAAATTTTCATCCTATTTTTTCTATTTTTACGAAAATTTTCAGCAGCTTCAGAAGGGAGGTCGATTTGATCTTAATGAAGCTACGGACTTAATGCATAGGTGTCGAATTTATCATCTCCCCCGCTATAAGCCGTACGCGCGCGGAAAGTGTAAGCGAAATTTGGCAAAAAGGGTGAAAATTAATAAAAATTGTGGTAAAATTGGTAAAATATGGGGGAAATTATGCATCATTTACCTTAAGATGTGTGCACCTCGAGCCGTATTCTGTCACAGAGCCAATTCCGGCTCGTGACAAAAAGGCACAGCCACATGCGGCCCTTCATAATTAAAATAAACAGCTAAGCTATGTCAGTATGATTGTACGGGCCGGGAGTGGTCATCTCTCAGGGTTTGGTAGCCGGAACGGACTACTGAAAAAATATTTATTACATTCAGTTTAGCAGATTGTGTTAGAGGGAAATATTTAACTGTAGGCCTAAAAAAGACAGATTAGTTGAAATTAAAGCATGACGCATAAACGCAGGTAAAATAGATACGTACATATCGCTACTTCCGAAAATTTTGTTTAATCGCATTTTGCAAGCCAACCTAGTAGGTATGTAAAATACACTCCTTCATACATGAAAATTATGCTATTGCAACCGGAAGGATTTTTAGGTATATACGATCATACGTATCACCAATTTCCATTTTTTTGCGATTTTCCATTGTCGTCATATATTTCTGACTTTTGGAGCCGATTCCGACACTTGTGACATTTTATCAGCCTCGCTTTATTATTAGCCAGGTTTGGTTTTTTCCGGAAAAAAAGTAGGACCGGAAAAAACTGTTTTTTTTTTTCGAAAAAAAAATGGGAAAAAACGGAAAAAAGGGGAAAAAGTAAAATTTATTGTTAGCTGTTTACTTGTTAGCCTGTTAGAAAAATAGCAGTAAACACAGTTTTATGCGAAATTGAACCTCTGTTGTTGATTATTAATGCCTTAATTACTGAAAAAGGTCTAAAACTGCAATGTTGTCACATAGAAAGAACTTCATAGGCAACCGTAAACTCATATTTTCCAGCTTGGTGTTTGCGCGATAGCATGTTAAAACGCTGCTGGTATATTATATATACTGCAAATCATCTCTCACGTCTTCATCTATTTAATATTTATACAAAGTTCACGCCCTTGGAGACAGAACCTGCGCTGGGATTCCTTTGTAAAATGCCAATGCAGCGTAATTGGACAAATATAAAGTTTCTGGTTGGTTAGTAAGTTCCTATGACATGACAGTATATAAGCATTGGCTACTGAGATAAATGCGATATTTATTGAAAATGTATATATGTAACAGGGCCGCTTCGGCCCTGTCACGAACCTTTCAGGATCTTCACACCCAAAATTCCCAAAATTGTACCGGGACGCGTTGTTGCATGGCTGTTTGCGGATAAAAAAGGGACGTATCGTATTAGCCAACTGTTTGCATAAAAAAGTGTCACTCATTTTAATGATAAGAATGTATAAAAATGTCATTTATTTTAATGAAATTATTATATAAAAATGTCGCTTATTTGAATGAAATGATTGTATAGAAATGTCACTTATTTGAATGAAATGATTGTATAAAAATGTCACTTATTTGAATGAAATGATTGTATAAAAATGTCACTTATTTGAATGAAATGATTGTATAAAAATGTCACCTATTAGAATGAAATGATTGCATAAAAATGTCACTTATTTTAATGAAATGACTGTATAAAAATGTTACTTATTTTTATGAAGTTTTTGCATAAAAATGTCACTTACTCGTATGACATGCCGTGTACTTTTGTTTGTAATTGAGGGATTTGCTAGGGACGAGTGTTACGATCTGACCAAATTACAAGGGCATGAGTTGCCTCAACCGACCTGTAAAACCGAAAATGAAACCCCACACTGACGGAAACTGGAAGTTGGCCGAGAAGCCAACCAGCAGAAATTATGTGTTATAGGGTGACGGGTACGACTGTCCGGGAATAGGAGGCCCCTGGCTGCACATCCAAGAAAACGCGCTAGTTAAGAATGAAATTAAAAATATCAAATTTACTTGGTCTTAGCGACATATTAGGTAATGGTCACGGAAAGCAGCTAGTCAAAAGTAAGCAGAGATCACACTTGTGGTAGCCTTCGCAATTCTAAGGGACGACGTATGCCGGGTTAATTCGAAGGCCCGCCATCGTCTACGGTACCCTGATCCGGAAAATAACCGGAGCAGGCTGGTAGAACACTTTGGGAATCACGGATGGACATCCAAAACCGCTCCGGACAACGCCAGAACTTCGCCCGTAACACGTAGAGACAATCGCTACTTACGCTAGGTAGGATTGTCAACGGGGAACCCGGACCATCACTTTCCATGCAGTTAGGACATATCATATATAAAATATGTACATGTATCTATTTATGTGTGTGCCCCGTGGACAACTTCTTAGGCAAAATCGCCGTGTTTCTGCAGCCTATTACGGTATGCAACCAATACAAACCCCATTCTCTAACATTCCCGCCGCCATACCCCGCGTCAGAACCGGCGCATTCGGCCACTCGTTTTGTTCACCGCGACTAGTTGAATCCAACCATATGCTCTGAACCTCCGCCCGAATCCCCGCTGACCCGCGGCAGCCACGCGAAGTTGCCTAGAGAGCTGTTGTCAACTGCTGATGGGCGCCGACAATTCCAGATTTTTCACTCCACTCTAAAATGGCCAAATCGCCCCTCATTAGATTCGTCTCGATGAGAGATTTCCAAAAATTCCCGGCGGGTCTCGCTCCGCCGCTCCGTTAACCCGTATGACCAACAAACGCGCCCCAATTGTAGCCACGACTCTCTTTAATCGCACCAATTTTAGTACCGTTTTTACTCCTACCGCTCCAGTGGCGATATCACCCCTCGTTCGAACCGCCGTTGGACGGTGAGTCCAACGATATCTGGCGGGCGTCGCTCCGCCCAACAGTTAACGCAGGAGAGCCCGCTAAACGCCCCCATACTGATACACATCAGAACCCATAAGCGGGTTCCGGCCCGCTATTACGTCCTTCCCCCTCGTGTTTGGTATCAATCGACACCGTTTTCCGTCCTGAGACCAAATCTGGCCCCAGCCCCTCGAAACTCCCACCGGATTCCCCTTGTCCCGCTTCCCCTTCCCACTCTCGCCTGGTGTCCTCGCTGTCCTTTCGCTTTTGTCCTCGTTCTCTCTCTAACCGACGTTTCTGGTCGGTTTTCTTCTTTTGTGGTTTTGTTCTTCTTGTGTTTGAATGTGCTTTGTGTGTGTATTTAGCCTTAGAGACCTTTCTGTCGCTATGGACGCCGACATGTCTAGTGTGTGTTGTGTATGTTTGTATATGTGTTCGTGTGTCTTCCATGAGTATATATATATATATATATATATATATATATATATATATATATGTATGTATGTGAGCTATATATCGGGGACACAGAAAAAACAGACGGGTTAGACGGAGGTATCGTACACTAAAATTCACTAAATTTGAGAGTTTTACGGACGGATCAAAAGATGGACGAATGAGAGTGAACGGGGGGGCGATTTAGGGCCCTCCCGCGGACCCTAGGGGCCTTGGAGCAGGGTTCCTGAGCGATTAGGAGTAG
>JASANE010009455.1:0-60878 GCA_030248225.1 Trileptium ribeirensis | reverse complement strand
AGTTATAGCTTTCGAACAGAAATATTTATATTTTACAGATATATATGCATTTATATTATATACGGAAATAAAAATATAAATGTATACATTTCAGCCGTTGGTCACAAAATACCAGTACCTAATATTGGAAACAAAAACTCCACCGTCGCCTGCGAAGATATCGGCTATAACTTGCTCTGCATTCGAATGTGTATTTAACTGGACTTTAGAAGCAACCGTTAGCAACGACACCAACAGCAACAACAACAACAGCTACTGCGACACTAATAACAACAACAATGACACCACCAACAACAGTAACAACAACAACAACAACGGAAGTACACTAATACTTGTTGCCAAGCTTTACATAACTACAGACCCCAAACGTCTTATCTCGACCGATAAATGTGTCGATTTTGTAGCTGCAATACCCGAAATTAATTCAAGAAAAGTACTAAGTAAGTTTGTTCAAAACATCATTGCGTGTTGTCAAATAGAACCAAACAATAAATCCTGTAGTTCACGTTTAAAATATGAACACCACTACAATTTGCGGGTTTGTGTCTTTGTAAGATGTAATGTAAGTAACGCATAGTCTAATTCTAATAGGTTATTCTGGCATAAATGTGTCGTTTGGTACCAAATTTTGCAGACGTGCCATGGATGTACATAATCTTTTTTTTTACTTTTCCTAAACGCAAGCTCGGTGCCAAATTTTTGCATTGAAGGGCACTAGCGACCCAAGCACTGAAGTTAGGAAATGGTGGCGTCTTTTTCGGATTGCAGACAGACTACGTAAACGTTTTATATGTAGAAGCTTAAAAATGGGTATATAAAGATTAATCGCAAAATTTCAGCAAAAACCGACATGATAACACAAATTTTATTCGCCACAGGGGTGAAAGCGAGGCAACGCCGGGTAATTTCAAAATCAAAATATAACTCGGAAAAATAACCGTTTATGTAATATCTCGTGGGGAGCAATTTTGAACTAGCAACCCGGGTTGGCCCCTGCCCCTTAAGACACCGGCTCTGACTAGATGACATAGTGGAGCACCAGTAATTCATGTCGGACGTTCTCTGACTCTATACTATCAAACTATAATAAAATTGTCATTCACATTTCACAGTATTAATTACAGATGATGTGTGCTAGGATTATGATCGATTTTAAAATATTTATATGCCGAATCGAATTATTGAAATAGCAAGGGTAGACGAATTAGTTTAAACCTTTACCGTACCAATGCTTGTCGACCAATCATTAAAAATTCTTTAACTCTAGGTATCGATTATTACTCTACACGAGTCATAATTTATTATTTTCCGAACATAAATTCTTCATCTCCTTGCCATAATTTCGCAGGAGCTGTATTTTTTGTTAATATTTCGAGAAGTAAAATGGTTATAAAATGTTGCTGTCGTTATAAAATTTTGTTGAGATGAAAACAACCAAATTGTTTTTCAGCATTTGGATAGTTTTGGTGATGTCATATAAACCATTTGCTTAATTTAGAGCAATGGGTAGTAAATGTTGTATGATCACTCATATTAGCCGGCCCTGTGACTCCACATATTGCAAGTGTATTTATGTTTAGTTGGTGCAATTTTTTAATCTTTTTTCATTGGACTCAGTCTAGCTTCCCAGTTTTACGGCAAATTTAGTTAAAATTTCAATAAGCTTCATTTTTTCAGGTGGCAAGCGTGTCGTTTATCCCAGAGCTATTAAATTATTGTTTAGTTTATCTCAATTAAACTTATTGATGTTTCAAATGCACTTTACTCATCTCCAGCAATCAATTAGCCTGCATCGTTGTAACCAGACCCTTGAAACTGTAATGATTGGGCTGTGGAACATTGCTTAACTCTGAAGTTCGACCGTCAACCAAAGCACCGACAATCAATTGTTTTCTAATATTTGGCTTTTCTAGAAAGGATGTAAACTTAATTACATCAGATTTGCAGACTTTACTTAAGATATAAGACCCGGAAATTGACACGAAGCAAGTTTAATAAATCAAGATATTTATTAATTGTTATTTTTTATTAAATCTAATTGTTTTAGAAATATACTAGTATTTTAACTAACGTATAAGCCGTATAATTTCTTGGTTAGTTAAACATTGTGTAGCACGTTTTATTTCGGTAACTGTAATGAATACATCGCTTGCTTACGCTGTGTGTTTCTCTGTTGTCCATCTTTTAACTGTATAGACAGCCGTGGGCGGCGATCCATAAAAATAATGGGGGGATGAGCATAATTTTTCTTTAGTCCTTTTATCAACGGATCTTGATTTCTGGAGGTGGGGATGCAACCTCCTCATCCATGCTGGAATCACCGCCCATGTATATAGCAACGCGTAGCTGTACCATTTTTGTTATCAATAGTTTGCTGACCAGCAACCTACGTAATGCATCTAGATAAAATAGATAATTTTAGTAAACAGATTTAAAAGCGAAGCTTGGTTAGGCCTCAGAGTTTCTGCATTATGATAGTGCCAGAATTCGCGCAAACATCGCCCAAACTATTAGCAATCCTGTTAAGCTATAACGATCTCTCTGAACAACTTAACACAAACAATATCTTGCTTCCTTATTCGACCAGGGTTTTCAACCTTAATTCGCTATATTATCGATTAACGAATTCGTGGCATTACGAATCGCAGCATGTGTAGTTTCGTCTTTCTAATTACAATTTGGTGTTGGTGCTGAAGATTACGAATCCTGTTGAACTATAATGCTCTCTTCTACATCTCAACACAATGTATATCTCTGCTTCCTCATTCGATCGGAGTGTTTAAGATTGTTCTGCGATATTATAGGTTAATAAATTCGTTGTATTATGAACTACAGGCTGCGTAGTTTCGTTTTTCTAATGGTGATTTAGTGTTGGAATCAAAAACTACTAAGAAACAACGAATCACATAAGCTATGCAGAGTATGACTCCAACTTCTGGACATAATACAACACCACCAACACCATACTTGACATTTGGACGATGAGCTTGTTAAACGGTTGCTGTTATATAGAATTTTGTTTTCTTGCGTGGTTGAATATGATAAGATAATCACTAGGCAAAATAAATTAATACTTTGCATGTAACAGCCTAGGTTTTTATAGAGATTTCAAGGCTATTCAGCAAGGGTATAAAGGGGCCAAAGTTAACCTGAAAGGACGGTCGGATACCGGTGGAGCGTGATTCGGACGTTAATTTGTGCATTTTTATCATTGTTGTGAAATATGACTGCCTCTTTACTACATTATATATGAATAATCACGCTTCACCTGCCCGAGGTGCACAGGGTAATTCTTGCACCACACGAAATTTTTGGAACCCAACGGCTAGGTATCCGGTCTTTCCTGAGATGATGGAGTCGTTCTATTTTGCGCATAATACTGATATTGTTTTAAGATATAGTGTGACAAGCACTCGGATGGGCCGGGGATGAATCTTCACAATCCTATGTTCGATTTCACGATTTCGATACCCTAAGGCCTATCCCGGTGCACATGCCTAACATTAATACAGTGCTTTGTATATTGTAATGCGTAGTGTACTGTACGTGTCAGGACATGGTGCATTGTTCTTATCGACAAGGGCTGAAATCTTTTTGTAATGCTCAAAGTGTCAAACAACGGGCCTTTCCTGACACACCGAAATAATAATAAGATGGCTGGATGAATATTTTAGAGGATATGTAGTAACAAAGGATCTTAAGTCGGAGGAGATAACATAAGAAATTTGCTTGAAACATGTTTTTGCAAGTGCTGATGTAAAATTCAATTTTGGGGTTTCCTGATACTCAGGGTATAAAGGGGCCACGGAACTATCATTAGGGACTTTCAGAGCCTATTAATCGGTCCTTCGGGTCAACCTATTCCTCACCCATAGCACTGCGGAACCCTCAACTAGGCGTTGAAACGTTCATTTTTCTAGGCTCAAAATCACCCCACGCTTAACCAAAACTTCCCGATTTTTGGGACTCCATACCTCCGTCGAGACTTATACCACTTATTCTGTCGAAAACCGGGGCCGCCTAACCCCACGGGATCGCTTAGGATCTATCTAACTCCCTTGGAACACAAAATTTTATCGTTTTTCAACGCACCGATTAATGATGACGGCAACCTGCGATATTATAATTGATGTTTTTGATCGTTGTATTTGACAGAATTTTACATAATGTGCTGGGCTGCTCAGGGCTGGTTGGCACGAATAGCTACCATCTTTCGAGTTTTACTATTCTCGCACTGGAGGACCAAGCTACGGTAAATTTGGATGGGGGGTAGCTGGGCAGGTATAAAAGGAAATGGCACGACGCAGCGTTGGAGCCAATCGAGTTTTAGCACAGACCTAGTGATCTGTTTTCGGTGTCGTGCGGTTGTCGCCGTTTTTCTTAATATTTAAATTTTGAAAATAATTCGTTATCCTCGGTTTCCTCGCTTCTCTCTTCGCTTCCCAGAAGTGCCTCCCACTGTGCAGACTCGGCGCGGAATCCCTCCTGGTGTACTTTCGCTTTCGAAAATTCACTAGCAAGGCCTGGCCTCGAGGGTGCTGGAGCGTCCGTTGGATGTTTGGTGCGCCCGCAAGTGGATCCCCCGACAAAATTTTCAAAATTAACGAAATTAGTTAGTATAACAGTCCCACCCATGCTCGACTGGTTCCCCGCTCGTTGGACTTTTTTTCATATATCTTTCACAGGTCCGAACGGCCTTATTTTCGCAGGTATGTTTTATTTACTAAAGTAACTGCATTACGGAACGGCAAACAGGGGTGGACAGTATTTTCTTGTGTGCGTTCTAAAATCACATTAGTTAGGGATACTTTAGATCCAGAGTCAGTCGCGATCACCGTCAGCGTCGCAAAGCTTCCCATAAAATTAATCTGGCGTGGGCATAAATTTTCAACGCAGCGCTAGCCAATGGGAGTTTTAGAGCTTTTCTTCTTTCTTTCAAAGCAACGGCAAAGCGCGGCTGACTACGGCAGTAATGCAATTTTTGGACCAACGAGGAGTAAACCTTGGTCGGAACGGAATAACATTTCAGGTTCCCTAAAAGTGAAACCGGGACGTAGTCATTTGCGCAAGACCGCGCAAGCTCCAACTTTCTTTCATGGCTAAACGTGTGAAATAAAAGGCTTATCACTTAAGCGGTGCAAATGACTGCGGACTTGGAGAGGATAAGGTTACGGTTGGGCATCATTTGGCTGTGGAGCCTGGAAAAGCTGGAGCTACTTCGAGCTGGGAATCGCCCTTCTTACCACTCCAGTCCGTGTGTCGCTCTCTGTTAAATACCATCGCTTGCGAGCGGTTTTAGAATAAGCCCGCTGGTCATCCAACCCAAAATTTAAACGAAACTATTTTGGACGGAGACCCACCTTCCGTGCCTCACGGTAGGGATCTTCGTCGGATTCTCACTTTCAACATTAGACTGCGAGGAAGGCACGCAACGTCGCCCGGTTTGTCGGAAGACGCGGCATTGGCTTCTTGACCCCATTCTCGCTACTAGCTTCCTGCCTGTCGTCGCTCGAATTACTTTTAACGCAAACCCGGGACATTATCAAGTGGCGACGACAGACCTTGCTCGAGTGATTCCAGATTCTTCAGTGTGGACTAAACGATATGGCACAGGCTGGACTGACATAGTAAAAATGGTGATCAGTCCTTATGATCAACGAAATAAGATAAACTCAGTTCGAGGATATCAAAAATACAAAAAAGGGGAAACGATCCAAAATTTTATATCTTACTTCGTATTTAGGTAAAAAGAGGTGTCAGACCCAATCAAAATCACCTCGCCCAAATACTGTCGCCCGCGAATTCCGCGTAGTACGCTTGGGTTGGGTTAAAACTGCACATACCTCGGGTTTTCCGACCCACATATTTCTGTAATTTTTATGTTTTTACCCATGTATTTGTAACTTGTTTTAACCCTTCTGTTTTTGCACGTTCATATATTTGTTATCAATACATATATTTTGAGTTTACCTGGATGGAATAAATGTTTGCAGTGTTCTTCTTGGCAAAACTAAAGCTATATGCATTCTACAAATTTAACCGGGAAGATACATAAACCAAGCTTATTTTGGAGTAAAGTCACTGGCTACACCTCAGTGGAAAATAGTGGCTCTATAAAGGGTCACGTAGGAACCTGTTTGATCCATCAGGCCCGCATTCACTCAACTAATGCAACTAGATTTATTTCAGTTTATAAATGCAATTAACCCTACAGGGTACAACCAGGCAAAACAAATAAATACGGTGCTCATCAAAGAAAATAAATAAATATAAGGCTAACCAAACAACATGAATAATATAGGGCTCTGTGGGCAGCTCCCCAATACCAGAAATACCGATATTTCCAATATCAGAAATGGCAGGCATGAGAGGCAATGGGATCCACCCGCGGAAGCGTAACCAAGGGACTAGTAGACCTTCTTTAGCCGGGACCAAAATAACGAAACAAGGGATCAGTGGGAACCGCAATGGGGCGAGGGAAAGGCGGGTCAACCTTATTACCTGTGAGCAGGCTTAGGGGCTGACTCTCCCTCAGGGGGACCTCCATACCACTAAAAACGTGGGCCAATATATGGGCCAGGCCGAGCACCCTGGTAAACCTGCCGGCAACCTGCTAAGCTAAGCGGTTCCGTTAGGTCGTCTACCAGATCACCAGGGAGTGGTGGAAGCCGGAGTTGTCCGGGCGCCACAACGCTAAAATGGGTGGTGCAGCTGGGATCCCTTAGGGCCAGAACTGGTCCTACTACATACAGATGTTTTAGGCCCAGCCGCTGCAACAATTATTGTGTGCTTAATCTTTTCAACAAAGGTATACACAATTTCGGGTAACTAGCACGACGACATATTGTCCAATCGTGATTATTCGACGACAAATATATTATCAAATCAATAAAGCAAATGCCAGTTAAAAGTAAACGAAATCGATTCACAGTTGTTGCATTTGCTGGCATTAAAAATGCAGAATATACAACTGTATAGTAGAGCATAAATATGTCGATGCTTATTGAGTTGTCATAATTAAAATTTAATCTATTCATTTGTTTTTTTTCATATTTGATTTATATTTTGTATAAATAAATGTATGGCAATCGCTTCAGCCCAAGATGAAATTTTTACAATTGGCAACCTGAAACCGTCGTCTGTATACTATTATCAAGTACAAACTGTACTATCTAATGCCGTTAGTTGGATAGTTGACCATGGCTCCGTCGAAACGCAAGCTCATACACCGTCGGCACCGGTGGGATTAGTATTCAATAACATTGATTTCAACAATGACTTGAATAATGCGAGCCTATCGTGGCAAGCTCCGACTAATCTTGGCGGAACACCCGTCATCTACTATGAAATTTATTACAGTAGCGACATCATAGACAGTGATAGTAAGAACGATTTATCTTGGCAATCAGTGAACGTCACCGATCAATATTGGCATGTTCCAGACGAAATCGCATGCAGTGAATGCGCTATTTCAGTAAGTTAGAAACATATTAGACTGTTTATATTTGTAATACATATACTTCAAGGTTGTCGTAGCTAACTGACAGCCAATATATGTATCTAGATTAAAAATACAGTGTTATGAATATAGAGAAAGATACAGAAAATTTATTTTTAGTGAAACTCGACATCAGATAAGCATTATTACCGTTGGGTTTACGCTAGGTAATAGCAACAATTAATTGTTCCGCTGCTGCTGCTACGTAAACTTTGAGTATACTAGGTAATTGCTGCAGCAACCTTTATGATTTGTTCAGTGGTTACAAACCAGAAGGACGCATGGTCTATAATATCAAGGATGGTCCATATCGCAATTCCAGAAATGAGTCGTTTTGTTATGGTTTTGCAGGATTTAACCACGAAATTCGTGTAACTACTTTTCCTTGCATGGCCGAGTGGTTTAGCGCTGTCACGTCCTAGCAGTCCTGAATGTGTGTGTTCAACTCACGCTGACACTTCAAATTTTACATTTGGAGTCGTTTTTGTTAAAAGCAAATAAAAGATCTTCCTAATATATACAACTATTGTAGCACCAACGTGGCCCTAAGAAAATGTGGTTGAAGTCCTTGCTATGTTGTTATTCTATTGATGTGAATTTATAAACTATCGAGATTATGCAGGTTCACAAATATTAACGAGAAAAACTATAGAAGCATAGATTACAATATAATAGTTGGCTTCAGGTTGAAAATATGGGACCAAAGTTGCAAAAATCCAACGGTCCATGAAAGGCATCTAGTAAACTGGCAGACAGCTATTAATAGCTATCTATCCGAACTATAATTATATACTCATCTGCTAGGACTAACCAAATCAAGAATTCCAAAGAGAACTAACAGCATTGGTAAATGTCAGCGAAATTATTTAACGAATAGCACGTTACGTGCTTTATATACTGCCAGCACACACCATAACCTAATCTTGCAATCTATATATTAGCGTTTCCAAGACCAGCAGTCTATATATTACAAATTGTCTTGAGTTTACTAAACTTTCGTTGTCAAGTAGAAGCGTAACAATTCAACGGTACGTAGAAACTCTGCGTCTACTATTGCTTAATAATGTATTTTTAGATATCGCTGAAGTGTTTTATGAGCAACTTAAAAGTAAACTGGATTATAATAAAAATTCAACGCTACGCATATCGATGAAGTGTTTTATGAGCAACTTAAAAGTAAACTGGATTATAATAAAAATTCAACGCTACGCATAAAGTCTGCGTCTACTATTGCTTAATAATGTATTTTTAGATATCGATGAAGCTTTTTATGAGCAACTTAAAAGTAAACTGGATTATAATAAAAATTCAACGCTACGCATAAAGTCTGCGTCTACTATTGCTTAATAATGTATTTTTAGATATCGATGAAGTGTTTTATGAGCAACTTAAAAGTAAACTGGATTATAATAAAAATTCAACGCTACCCATAAAATCTGCGTCTACTATTGCTTAATAATGTATTTTTAGATATCCATGAAGCGTTTTATGAGCAACTTAAAAGTAAATTGGATTATAATAAAAATTCAACGCTACGCATAAAGTCTGCGTCTACTATTGCTTAATAATGTATTTTTAGATATCGACGAAGTGTTTTATGAGCAACTTAAAAGTAAACTGGATTATAATAAAAAGTCAACGCTACGCATAAAGTCTGCGTTTACTATTGCTTAATAATGTATTTTTAGATATCGATGAAGCGTTTTATGAGCAACTTAAAAGTAAACTGGATTATAATAAAAATTCAACGCTACGCATAAAGTCTGCGTCTACTATTGCTTAATAATGTATTTTTAGATATCGATGAAGTGTTTTATGAGCAACTTAAAAGTAAACTGGATTATAATAAAGATTCAACGCTACGCATAAAGTCTGCGTCTACTATTGCTTAATAATGTATTTTTAGATATGGATGAAGTGTTTTATGAGCAACTTAAAAGTAAACTGGATTATAATAAAAATTCAACGCTACGCATAAAGTCTGCGTCTACTATTGCTTAATAATGTATTTTTAGATATCGATGAAGCGTTTTATGAGCAACTAAAAAGTAAACTAGATTATAAAAAAATTCAACGCTACGTATAGACTCTGCGTCTACTATTGCTTAAGAACGTATTTTTAGATAGCGATGAAGTGTTTTATGAGCAACTTAAAAGTAAACTGGATTATAATAAAAATTCAACGCTACGCATAAAGTCTGCGTCTACTATTGTTAAGAATGTATTTTTAGATATCGATGAAGCGTTTTATGAGCAACTAAAAAGTAAACTAGATTATAAAAAAATTCAACGCTACGTATAGACTCTGCGTCTACTATTGCTTAAGAACGTATTTTTAGATATCGATGAAGCGTTTTATGAGCAACTAAAAAGTAAACTGGATTATAAAAAAATTCAACGCTACGTACAGACTCTGCGTCTACTATTGCTTAAGAATGTATTTTTAGATATCGATGAAGCGTTTTAGGAGTAACTAAAAAACAAACTGGATCATAAAAAAATTATGTGTACTTAAAATCACTTATAAATTTGTTCCACATTAAATGTTGAGCTCACGTTCATTGCGATAGTGTTGGTGTCGCTAAGAGTGCGTAAAGAAGCTGTGTAAAACACTTATATCTAATATCAATCTGTTTTGCGTTTCACGATAATTTTTGGTCGTATACAGAAATACGTTGATTCTGAAGTTTTGAGCGTAGGTTGGACATTCTAGTATGTTTTGGATGGATATAGGACGAACCACAATTTTAGTGAATGGTTGAACAAGTGTGATCAGTTCAACCGAATGCCATCAGAACGAAGGCCCACCTGCAGCCGCTCGCACTCCTGCAAAATACCGGGGAGTGCCCACAAAACTTAACGGATCAACAAATTTGAGCCGACAGAAATGAGGAGGCAACGCCTAAAAAGCGCGGGACATCTAAGACAGGTCAACATTATAGTGAATCCTTCCCTTATGCATTCTTGATATAATTAAATTACTCTCCTCTTATTATGCACTCTTCGCATATTTACTATTGTTTTAAGGCCAAAGTCAGAGCTGCAAACAAAATGGGATACGGACCATTTAGCAGTATTATTTCTGTAAAACCATCAAAGAATTCTACCAAGCTGAAGAACGCTGTTGTATGGCCGGTGACCATTCTATGTGTCTTTATCGCACTACTAATAATCAGTCTAATAGTATATCTGAAATACAGAAGTAATGAGTCGAATACGATAGAAATTCCTGAAGAATTAGAAAGCGTACCAAAAGTTCGACTAAATAAAGTTCTACTAATGAATAAATTAGGATCTGGCGGGTATGGTGTAGTCTATGATGCCTGGGTAATTGGTATTGCATCGCCTATCCGTGATAGTCATAAACGAACAAACACTGAATACTCAAGTCAACAGGAACCTAAACGAGTGGCACTAAAAACACTAACCAAACAAGCGAACGCCCAAGCACAGGCAGAGCTTATACAAGAGGCAATGATGATGCGGGTGCTCGATCATAAAAATATAGTACGCTTACATGGAATTTGTACCGATTGTTCTCAATTTTGGTTGGCAATGGAAATTATGAAAGGCGGCGATCTGTTGTCCGCTTTAAGGCAACATAAAAATGGTCTTGTTTCAAACAACGGCTGCAGTAGTAGTCATGATCTCAACTTGGGAGCGAATATAAATGTTACTTACGACATGGCTGACAATCATACGGCTCTGAAACACTTGTCATTTGACGTAGAGAAACAGCTACATCTGATTTCTCAGATCCTTTCAGCATGTTGCTACCTTGAATCCAAAGGTATCATTCATCGCGATATTGCTGCTCGAAATTGTCTTATTGCTAGCAAATCGTTAAGTGAACTGGCGTTCAATAGCGATGATGCAACAGAGGCACTAGTAAAGCTGTCCGATTTTGGGCTGTCGCGCTATTGTGGAAGTGAGTTTGAAAATAAGCATTACTATCGTATGTCGAACGGCGGTAAAATAGCTGCACGATGGAGTGCACCTGAAGTGTTATCTGGACAAAGAACTACTCCAAAGTCGGACGTATGGTCATTCGGAGTATTGGCTTGGGAAATATTTACTCTTGGTCAGCATCCATTTCAATCGGTTAGGTCAGAAGTTAAGGCTGTTCAGCATGTGTTGCGCGGAAATACGTTGGAGCTGCCGCGATCATGTCCTCAAACCGTCAGTGATTTGATTTCATTTTGTTGGATGTTCGATCCTATTCAACGAATATCGTTTGCCGAATTTAGAATATTATTGAATCGTGCACTAGTAACTGTGGTAGAACAAAATCATTCAATAGATTAAATGTGTCTGTGAGTAAACTCGGTCTCTTCTCGTTTCTGCGTCTCATGTATAAAGTACATTTTTTCAGTGATATGTTATACTTTAACGATCTGAACACTAACCCTCTTTTGTTATGATGCGACGCTTGAAAGTGTATAAGTTTCATATAGGAGAATACATTTAAAGAAGATGCATGCTGATGTGCCGAGGTCTCACGGTGGCGGTCGGTGGACGGGAGATGGCGTATCAGTACAAGGGGCGGGTAAGGTTAGAGGCCCCTGGGGGAGGTCGTCAAGGGGGTAGTGACAAAAAGTTGACGAGCTGCTACACAGGCACCCTCATTTTTGCCAATTTCACAACAAGTTTTGCCAAAATTTTGGTTGCCTTATTGTTGCCAAAAAATTTTCTCATGCCTTCGGTGGAACGTTAGGTGCGGGGCCAACGGGGTAGGGTGGTACCCTCATGGGTAGGCCAGGGTCTCGGTGTTGTCCAAGACCTCCGGATGATAGCCCCTAGCCCCTAAACCTTTGCTTGGACACGCATGTTAAAGAGGAACAACTTCACCTGGTTATTTAGAATAGACTGGTTTATTCTTTGAGTATAAAATATTAAATCAACTTTTTGGTTAAAGCAGGTTTCGCTTTTTACACTTTTCAATATGAGATTTATGACGAGATGTTGCTATTTCCAATAATTAAAGCAGGTTTATTTTCATAGTGATATGTGATTGGGGTTTTTCGCACAAATGATTAAATGTTGAAAATCCTTGCCAGTAATTTCTGACAACATTAATTTGATCAAACACAGTTAGTTCATGTTTAACGTACGGTATTTGGTATTAGCTTCTGTTTATTGGCCACCTTTGGAAGAATAAATAGTTTATTGGATGACATTGAATAAACATTTTAATTGTCATAGTTGATGCACAAACATTAGTAGTATATAAAAAGAATGTGCTGCTTTAGAAAATAACTACGTCCTTGCATTAGCTAAAAATATGCACTTGTTCAATATTTTTCATTATCTTTAGGATGACATAACTTTCCGGAAAATCGGAGAGCAGGGTTGGCTAGAGTTTTAAAAATAGTGCCAAGTTTTCTGTAAACCCAAGATATTCAGCCCAATTTGAGTTTTATTTCAGCTCTTTAATATTTTGTTAAATTTGAAGGTTTTGCGTTTATTAATTCGGAGCAGTTTGACAAAAATTGTGTAAACGTTTTTGATATAACGTAAATGTGAAAGCTAATTTGATACTGAATTTTCTTAATCAATCTATCTGGGTAGTAAAAAACTATTTCTTCGATGAGTACAATAAAATGGTTACATAAAAGCCTCATTACAAACTGCAGTTTGAAGCACATTTAGCGCTTTACTACGTTAGTGTGTACTTTTTGTTCAACAAACTTGTCTATGCTGCTATTATATTTTATTGCTTAATTATGTAGCGTTTTATTGACTGACGTGTTACTAAAATTAACTAAATTACGACAAACTTCATGTTGTATTAAAGTTCTATGCTGAAATAGTATTTAACTTAATTTCATGCAAATATTTAAATGTATAAAAGATTAAATATGCTTTCCACTAGTTAAGACCTAGGGTAACGTGTACCGCGTCACTAAGGTGAAACGTGAAATTGATGCGTTGCTTCGGAGTCTGAAGTGGAAATATGTTTCGGAAATTAAGTTTTGATGATGAAGTGAAACACCTGCTATGACGTTCTCGATGTTATAATATTGAAAAAGGCCATAAATCGACTATCAAGTTGCAACATTAACGTTGTTTCGACATGTTTAACATTCTAAGCATAAAGCTGAACTTAACATAGGCTCACATTTCGTATAATGCGGCGTTCACGTTATAATGTCCCCGCTGTTTGGAACTTTTGACCCCCTGTAGTCGCGACCCTACCGTATAGACAGTCAGGGTGACACTCATACTGTAAATCAGATGCCGAGGGTGTATGACACACCCTTAGCTACTAAATTTTTTCTAGACAGTGTCGTACACACCCTTAGCTACCAATTTGGCGCGAATTAACTATAACGGACACCGTCTGTAGCGAAAGGCGGTTTATTAGTCAACTGTCCTGTGGAGTTTTTCCTAAATTCTCGATATTTGTATCTAGCCCATATGAACATTGCTCAAATAATTCCGAACAGTGTCAATAAAACTGCCAGAAGACACGGTGTGCCTGACACTGTCGGCAAGTGGTAATACGCGTAACTAGCTACCGTTGAAAGAATTTATTAAAAACATGGGGGTGTCTAAGACACCCTGTTGTCAACAGTGCGTCTGACACTGTGTGGGGTACATAGGTTCCAAACGTTGGGGACATTATAACGTGAACGCCGCATAAGTCTTAGAATGCTAAATAAGCCTCGAATACCCAGCCCCTTCTCCACACAGATATCTTTTTTCTAACCATGTAAAGCTCATAGAGAGTTTTCTTTCCTTGCCGAGTTCGCGGTGCCGGTTCCCACCACTGTGGTTTCGCTAAATAACTATGACCTAAAGGTGATGTAGGCCGCAATTTTAGTCTGCTAACATTGTTAAATCTATTACTTTGAATGTCAAGTTTTAGTATTTGGATCTTAAAAGCTACATAGGGGAAATAGGAGGTTTTACGCCTTATTTAGGTCTGGCATTGCTATAAAATTTTAGTAAAATATCAATGCTAATCACTCTCTATCTTGCTTTAAATGTAAATATTTTATCTGCTGCTTTTTCTATGTCAGCACGAAAAAGTTTAAAACTCTGTTCTCACCAGAAGTCTAGACCTGAATTTTTATACAATCGTAGAGGGACTGTTTACGTTTCGGGCTTCGTTAGTACTGTCAGCGATGCGTCAGATATTACATTTCAGTATCTAAAATTATGAAATCTGCCCGTTTTACCGTGGGCGTTGTAATACAAGAATTTAATTGTTGTAGCTCAGTACGATTGCTCACACAGCGTATGTTTGTTCTTAATTATCCCTAGTTATTAGCATTGGTTTTGTATTTATTTAGGTTCAATAAGTTTCAAATAATTTGTGCTTGTTTGAATATTAACTAATATGTGCTTTATATACGACATAGCTCAGTGATTTTCTGTCATGTATCAAACCAGAAATAATTAATTTCTTATAAGCCTTGATTCGGGAGATTTAAATTCCAAATCTCTGTTTCTTCAAGTTTGGGAACAGATTCAGGGTGTTCCAATAATGAATTGCTAAAATCTAAGCTCGTTTCTGTTGGGATTTTTTAACTTAATGAAATAAATTTGTTTCCATCAAATTAAACCAGTGTGTGGTTTTTAAGATTAATTTAAAACAAACAGAAGTAAATCGGTCTGCGTAAACTGAGAACACTGCTAATTCAGCCGTTCCAAATTCCATTTGCCACAAATGTACTGGAAGCTGAAAATGTCGTTTCAAAGCAACCGTCTGAGGTAGTTTCCAAATGCGATTTCCACTTCAAAGTTCATATATTAATAAAAAATACAACTTATTCAGCCAAGTGGCTTTCCGTAAATTTTAGAAAAGTTTCTTTTATTTTTGCACCACCAGATATTCTTTTAAAATGCACAGAACTACTCTTCGAAATTTCAAAGATAATTCGTGATAATTTTTAAAAGATAATTCTTTTGAAATTTTCAGAAATAGCTCTTTGAATTTTAAAAAATAGCTGGTGGTGCAAAAATCACACAAACTTTTATTTATATTTTATTGAAAATATTTTGACTGGGTTTACTAGGTTAATTTTATGCCGACAAAAACGTATTGAAAAAGTTGTTTTCGGCTTCACAACGTACATGTGTCATATTTTGAAACAGCATGGTTCATCTTGACTTACTTCGAGCGTTCTTTGTATTGAAAACTATGATTTTTCGATTCTGCACGTCGTAATTTGATCGCATTAAATTTGAGTTCAATCTATATCAATTTAAAAGGTTATTTTAGTTGAGCTGTTCAAGTAAACTAAAAATCAAATGTAATATGGCATTTTTAAAATAATGCCATATTTTTTACTGGAGCATTGGCTACCAGTAAAGCATTTAGAATTTTATAATATTCATTTTAGCTACAATTTTAGCTTTTCCAGACCGTCATTTTTCATAGCAGTTTACAATTCATTTAGCTCGTCATAAAATTAGTTCGTTACTGGAAATCTAGTTTGCTTAATTTTTGTAGACATTGCAGCTAGCTTTCATGGCGGTCGGTTGGGAACCCAAGACGGGTCCGTTTTATACAGGTTCAGGTCAGGTCAGGTCAAGTTTTAGGAGTGTATTTATTTACATCAAAGTGTGTGTTTGAATTTGTAGGTTGCGGAAAAAATCAAAGCTAAAAAAATAGAAATTAGTGTATTCCGGATTGTCTTCATTCATAGGGGACGTAGCAGTCTTTAGAAGGCTATCCTTCTAGAAGGCATATGCTGACCTCATACAAACCATAGTTGTTTAATACTTCTGTGGTACATGCATTAAAATTTGGCCTTCGGAGGCAAGATTCCTCAAATGCTACAATATTCAGCCCATTCACGCGTAATATTGAACGTCGCGATGCGAAAACAACCGAAAAACATCGCTGGCAACACTCTTGTAAAATAGTATATTTATAACGTATGCTGTAGTAAGAAGTATGTCACAAATTAGGTTGTAGTCGAGCTTGTTTCGCATTCAATAATTTTAGTGTAGGGTGATGAAGCCGATTGGTTGAAATTTGTCCTCTAGCACCCGGTTGCAATCATCACATCGCAAAAGTTAAGGACACATATGTGAATGTACGGCAAAGGGGTCAAGTTTCCAGTTTTGTCCTGTTCCCTCAACTTTGCTTGCAAAGTTTGAATAAAAAAAGAATTTTTGGCCCTGTTCTATTTGGAAGGATTCAGGCAAGGCTACCACCATCTTGTCAGCTATGCATTCATAATCTCGGGACCCCTTATCATTTCATACCCTCAAAAAAGATCTCTTCAAAAGAGAAAGATACTAGCAACAGTTCTTAGATAGCTCAGTGATTTGTGTGGGCCGCTCCCCGTACAGCCTGGGGTTCGATCCCATTTGCCCGCAGAAGACACTAACAAGGCACGATACACAAAAGAATTTGGGCTTAAGGGATTATACTTTTATACGAGCGGCAGTGGAACTGTAGGGAAGCATTAATGATGTAACTATGAACCAGCTGCTATACGTAACGATTTGTGAACATATAACCAAAACGGATCCGCGTTGAACAAGGTTATATCATGCAATAACAATAATGGCGCCTATAGTTTATGCGCTTCCAACCCAAAAATGACTAATATCAAAGAAGCAACGTTAATTTTGTTGCACGCGCAGTAAAGCTAAAAACAGTCGAGTTAATGCGGTTCGAGTGGTAAATATAACTATACATTTACTACCATTAGTTCTGAGTCGGTGCAATAACCTAAAAAATCCAACAAATTTTGTTAATATTTAATACAAACATTTCAATCTCCCCGAGTTTCTATTGTTGTACAAGTAACAAATCACGATAAAACATGTGAACCCTATGGCTCTGACAAAAAACATGTGAACCCAACTGTATTGAGTAGGACTACTGATATACCATTTCTAAATAAATAAGGGTTGTAACGTATCATACCGTTAGACAAAACCCGAAAAATATGTCATAGCCTTAAACAACATAAAAAATAACAAAACTGCGCAGTAGTGGATCCATGAAATTTGGCAGAAATTGACAGAAATTAGAAAAAATTGATGAAAATCATAGCAAAAATCAGGAAGAATTGATAAAAATTAGGAAAATTTTAGCGGAATTGAAAATACTTCTAAAAATCTATTGCTTGCCTAACTGCGATGGAGCGGAGGAGTGGGGGCACCGTTATCCACCACCGACTACCCATTGGACATGCCTATGAAACTAAGTGGCAGGATTTATAATTGGTAAATTATTAAAATGTGTGGTGCAACGGCTACAATGTTTTCGAACAAAAGAATTCACTAGCAGCCACAGTCACGGATAGGATTGTAGCATACCTGATTGCGGCTAAAATCTATTTTTTGAGACCTTACAAAATGAAAATAATTATGGAATTACCCGAGAAAAATCACATTCCGACAAAAATCTTTGCAATCTTTACATTGATTTCTCATAAAAAAATTTTGATTTATTTTCTTTTTCCTTTGCCCGGCGGTCACCAGGCAAACACCCATAGCAGTGGATAGCATTGTTGAATTTCTGGCTGCTGCATCTGAAGGTTTTTACAACGATCGCAAAATGTAAATAATTGTGGAATCACCCGAGAAAAATACACATTCAGTCTTATAATCTACAAATGTTTATTTCACCAGTTTTAATTAACATGTTTATAGTTTGTTGTCTAAAAATTACACTGCGTCGATTTTTTAATTCACTCAAATAAAAAAATTAAAACAAAGAATGTGAAAAAATGCCCGAATATAATGGCATAAATAAGCATTCACTAAGTATATTTCTACTATGCTTGGTCGAATGTCAGCCAGAATCAACGTCGTAACGTCTCCAAAATTGGCTATGTTCTGAATTGATACGAAGCAACTCAAAAGGCTACTAAAGTATTTTATCACCAAACTACAATCGTTTGTATAGTGCTATGCAAAAATATTCATCTTTCTGCGCATCTGGCTTATCAATCATTAGAAACCGTAATATTATAAAAAAATCTCAACTATCATACCGCTACGAAACAGAATAGTTAAAAATGTAATGGACAGCCTAGTGCATATTTCAATGTTTGATTACCCACCAATTTCCAACCTATATTGTATTTGAATTATAATGTATTATATTTGTATTTCACGCAAAATCCATCATTTTTGTCCAAAAAATATGAGGTAGCGATATTTTTGAAACCCCACTGAAATGACTTGGCTGTTTCAGAAGAACTGATCATAACAGCAACTTCAAAGCTTTCTTCTTTAAAACTAATGAAATTATGCTTTCGGAGACTGACTCGGACAGCTAATATCTCATTGGGTCTAGACGGAAGCTTCACATTGCTTCAATTCTTCTGAGTGCGCGCCAGTGAACAAAACTCAAACTGTCAGAAAACAAACGATGCATTTGAAAAATGTTATAAACTTTTATATTACGCTCAATGTGTATATGAAACAACGCAGTGTGATTTAAATTTACTGTTGCTATTAGACTGAAACACAACACCACCCACTATAAAAACTATAATACCTATACGACAAGATATCAAACTTTTTCAATGCCTTATTTAACTTATTCAAACATAGGTCATTGTCTTGGATCCTATTGGTAAAAGGAACTTCGGTCACAAATGGTAATTTGCTATGGTACACCTATCTCGTAACACGTAATTTATGACATATTGTGATGCGCACTTGCGCTGCCACCATTTCCATTCTGTCATTAGACTTAAAAAAGTTGTCACTCTGAGTTTGCGATGCATTTTTAAACGATTTTTGCCAGTTTTCCCTGCTTTTTGTTACAATTTTCTCTCAATTTAAGCCAATATAGCCCGTCTTTCACTCATTTGGCAATTTAATCTAACTCCGACGCGCGTGGGGTAGGTCTGGAGCGTGGGTTGTTAGGGAGAGGCATCGCCTCAGGGAGAATATGGCTTAGGCAGTGCCCGGCCCTTAAGATTAACCTCCTAATTTTTTCCTCATTATTTTTTCTTCATTTTCTCCATTTTATCCTTTCGATGTATGTTCTAATATTTAGTCGTCAATTAATCGTTACATTCATTACAACTTCGAAAACAGACAGAATTTATTAGGGGTGAAGTCGTGCAAGCATCAATTTTTGTATATCGCTCACAAATGGATTGATCAATTGATTGCGACATTATATGATTGCACGTGATCGGACATCGACCAAGCACCGACCAATGTGTGCAACCGCCGCGATTTAGAATCGCTTTACACATCGTTTCATCGACGTCTGATACCGATGGGCAAAGCGTTAGTCGATTTGCTAGTTTGTTTGAAGTTACCGCTAAAAATATGATATTGCTTTATAGCACTTAAACATATAATTAAGCACACCACGTGCTATTTGACAAAATAGGTTTCTGTTGGGTTAAGTAGGCTATCCGAATTAAAATTATTATGCTTGTAGAATACATTTTACTTGTATCATATTTACCGTAGAATTTATCTTAGGTACTATATAACTAGTATTATTTCGTAAAGGCAAGCTGAAAAAACTAAACTGTATGCAGGGTATCATCCTCTAAAATTCCTATAAGTCTAAGCCTGAAAATTCGACTGAACTATTGTTTTTATATAAACCTTGCATTGGGCCTATTTAAAAACAATTAGCTTACTCAATGTGGTTGTTGGCGCCGAAATTTACTTATGCGGCTCCATCAAAATCTTAAAAAACTAAGAAGCGATCATGACTTGGTGGTGTGAGAAATAAAATCATAACACAAATTTACGTCGGTTATTAATTTCAAAGAAATGCTAGGTTGCGCCAATGGCCAATGCCACTTTGAAACCTCCTACGGTTTAAACTAAGAAATACCTAGGACTAAGTCAGGCTCAACTGTTCTTTTTAAATAGTATATAATGTTACGCCTCTTAGTTTGACTTATATCAATTCGAGAGAGTTTTGGATTCAATCTTTTAACTTCTGAGTTGTATGACCGACGTGTGGGTTGCTAACTTTTATCGAAACATTCAAAATCTTGATTTGTGATTTACAGCATTATTAAGTATATAACACATTTAATATATATGACAATCTTTATGATCATAAATAATCACTATATTATTTATCTCTTGCCTAAAACATATCAGTGTGCATGTTTTCCTCTGAGCACGAGAATAACTAGGATTAAATCTAGGTAATTCTAGGGTAACCCCAGCGCTAATAGATAAAGAAATAGCCAAAAGTATTCTAGGGTAACCCCAGCGCTAATAGATAAACAAATAGCCAAAAGTATTCTAGGGTAACTCCAGCGCTAATAGGTAAAGAAATAGCCAGAAGTATTCTAGGGTAATCCCAGCGCTAATAGATAAAGAAATAGCCAAAAGTATTCTAGGGTAACCCCAGCGCTAATAGTTAAAGAAATAGCCAGAAGTATTCTAGGGTAATCCCAGCGCTAATAGATAAAGAAATAGCCAGAAGTATTCTAGGGTAATCCCAGCGCTAATAGATAAAGAAATAGCCAGAAGTATTCTAGCGTAATCCCAGCGCTAATAGATAAAGAAATAACCAAAAGTATTCTAGGGTAGCCCCAGCGCTAATAGATAAAGAAATAACCAAAAGTATTCTAGGGTAACCCCAGCGCTAATAGATACACAAATAGCCAAAAGTATTCTAGGGTAACCCCAGCGCTAATAGATAAAGAAATAGCCAGAAGTATTCTAGCGTAATCCCAGCGCTAATAGATACAGAAATAACCAAAAGTATTCTAGGGTAGCCCCAGCGCTAATTGATAAAGAAATAGCCAAAAGTATTCTAGGGTAACCCCAGCGCTAATAGATAAACAAATAGCCAAAAGTATTCTAGGGTAACCCCAGCGCTAATAGATAAACAAATAGCCAAAAGTATTCTAGGGTAACCCCAGCGCTAATAGATAAAGAAATAGCCAGAAGTATTCTAGGGTAATCCCAGCGCTAATAGATAAAGAAATAGCCAAAAGTATTCTAGGGTAACCCCAGCGCTAATAGATAAACAAATAGCCAAAAGTATTCTAGGGTAACCCCAGCGCTAATAGATAAACAAATAGCCAAAAGTATTCTAGGGTAACCCCAGCGCTAATAGATACAGAAATAACCAAAAGTATTCTAGGGTAGCCCCAGCGCTAATTGATAAAGAAATAGCCAAAAGTATTCTAGGGTAACCCCAGCGCTAATAGATAAACAAATAGCCAAAAGTATTCTAGGGTAACCCCAGCGCTAATAGATAAACAAATAGCCAAAAGTATTCTAGGGTAACCCCAGCGCTAATAGATAAAGAAATAGCCAGAAGTATTCTAGGGTAATCCCAGCGCTAATAGATAAAGAAATAGCCAAAAGTATTCTAGGGTAACCCCAGCGCTAATAGATAAACAAATAGCCAAAAGTATTCTAGGGTAACCCCAGCGCTAATAGATAAACAAATAGCCAAAAGTATTCTAGGGTAACCCCAGCGCTAATAGATAAACAAATAGCCAAAAGTATTCTAGGGTAACCCCAGCGCTAATAGTTAAAGAAATAGCCAGAAGTATTCTAGGGTAATCCCAGCGCTAATAGATAAAGAAATAGCCAGAAGTATTCTAGGGTAATCCCAGCGCTAATAGATAAAGAAATAGCCAGAAGTATTCTAGGGTAATCCCAGCGCTAATAGATAAAGAAATAGCCAGAAGTATTCTAGGGTAACCCCAGCGCTAATAGATAAAGGAATAGCCAGAAGTATTCTAGGGTAATCCCAGCGCTAATAGATAAAGAAATAGCCAGAAGTATTCTAGGGTAACCCCAGCGCTAATAGTTAAAGAAATAGCCAGAAGTATTCTAGGGTAATCCCAGCGCTAATAGCTAAAGAAATAGCCAGAAGTATTCTAGGGTAATCCCAGCGCTAATAGATAAAGAAATAGCCAGAAGTATTCTAGGGTAATCCCAGCGCTAATAGATAAAGAAATAGCCAGAAGTATTCTAGGGTAATCCCAGCGCTAATAGATAAAGAAATAGCCAGAAGTATTCTAGGGTAATCCCAGCGCTAATAGATAAAGAAATAGCCAAAAGTATTCTACGTTATATTGGTCAGTTATTAACAACTTCAATGGACGCATACAAAACACCCATGTCTACCGAACAACCATATATATAGTTTAACTTATTTGATCTGTATCGATAAACTTATCTCGTGTTCGCTTTGTGTCTCTTGTGCTACAAATTAAAAAATAACTCCAGATATCTATAAATACGCTTCAACTTACTTTATTTGCATCCATAAATTCTTCGAATACATTTTTTCTCTCGTTGCAAAAATATGATGACTGCGAGTATCTATGAATAATCTAGACCATACTAGATTTGAATCTGTAAATTCTTCGGATTCATTCTTGTTGCTTTCCCTACAAAATATCAGTGACTCCAAATATTCATGGATATTTTTGAACTTACTTGATCTGCACCCATAAAATGTTCGGATTTACCTTTATCTTTTTGCTACTAAAGATCTGTGAATCCAGATACCCATAAAAATGCTCTTGATCTTACTAGATTTATATCTATAAATTCTTCGGCTTCTTTTTTTCTCTTTTTAGCTGTAAAATATCAGTGACTCCAGATATTCATAAACGTTCTTCAACTTACTTGAATGCATCCATAAAATCTTCGGATTCGTTCTTTGAGTTTTTTACGCTATAGGATGAGCGGTACTTTATGTATGCATAGATATTCTTCAACATATCCATAGACATTGGCATGGAAAAATCTTCGAATTTGTCCTTTGTCTCTTTTTCACTACAAAATATCTGTGACTCCGAATATCAATTAACAATTTTAAAATTACTTGATTTGCATCCATAAAATCTTCGGATTCGTTCTTTGTCTCTTTCGCTAAACCTTTTACTCCCAATAAACACCGGCGACCCATCAGCAAAAAACTTTTGCAGCGGTTCCATTGTTGATTCACCGTTCCTAAATACAATAATTCAAGTTATATTTTGGCGACATCTTTTTTGATTTGAGGCAGCTTATACAAAACTTGCTCATGAAACTCTGAGGTAGACTTCCCCAGAAACAAAAGAAAAAGATTGAAGTTAAACCTATTGCTGTATAAAACGAGGCGGACAATGTGATTTGTCAACGTGGTAAATTGTTTGTCGATATATAACTTGTGTCGCGTTAAATTGAGTTGATTATTACCTTTCGCGGACGTAGATCTAAGGTCTAGTTTTGTGACGATAGTTTGAACCGTTGGCCGTTTTTCTACCAAACATTTCACAAAACTGGGGATCAAACCAACCCTCCCACACAAGAAAGGATTCGGGTACGAATTACTCCGTGAAATGTAGGGTCTATATGATTCGCCCCACCTCTCACTTCCGTAACTTATCCGTATCGCTAAAACGTTGTCTTTATCGCGGTCAAACGTAGTTGTACGAAAAACGCGAAATCATCGTCGTAGTTAGATTTTTTGACATAGACATCCCCTTGATCAAGCTAATTTCTAGAATACGTTTAATTTCAATTGTATACTAATACGTTTGAGTGCAACAGATCATGACCCACAATCAGCCTAAATATGACAATGACAGCAGTCGAAATGTGAATAGCCATGAACGAGGCAATAACTAAAATTTTTGAAACATCTATACAAGGCGGGCGTTAGTATATGAGGAGCCCTGAAGACCACGTGCCGGCTGATATTTGTACCATTTCGCAAAATATTGGAGAAAATGCGGTAAAACGTGGCACAAATAGGTTAAAATTGCGGAAACTTATAACAAAGATATGTGAAAATTAGCAAAAATTCAACAAATTTCAGTGCGTGTTTGAGACAAATTCAAATACTCGTCTGCTCGACGTGATTATAAATTAAAAAATGTGCGGGGACCCCGTGGATGTCATGTCTCATTCGATTCTGTGACTCGCCACGAGACAATAGTTCCTGTTTGTAAAGCGTGAGTTATATCTTTTAGACAAATAACTTATTCAATCAATTGGAAAATAAAATTATTTTGTTTGCATTGAAAATAGCAATAGATTATCACAGATGCAGTTGCAATTCGGGATAGGATTGAATAATTTTGTTACCTGATAAAATAACAAACATAGAATTTTCAGGTAAATATAATATTTTTAAGACTGAAAATAGTTGTTTTTTTCAGAGTAAAAACGAGCCCTAATTTAGTTGTAATTAATTTTCGGTAATTTAGGTGGACTGTTTTGGCTAAAATTCTATAAATGCGTCGAGATTATATGTATATATGGGTAGTGTGGTACTTGTGTTTTGTAACAGAAATAAAATATTGTAGAAACCCCAACTGCTATTGCAATCAAAATCTATTTTAATTTCAAGTTGCTGTTTGGGATTCGAAAGCATTAACTGATACCAATTTGTATCAAATTTTTATACTACCCTCATGCTTAATTTTATAATACATTTTATAGGTGATATATCGTTTTCAGCCAAACAAAGATGTGTGACCAAAGCTTAATAGGGCGATAATCTATTTTAATTAATGTTTATAAATGGTACTGGAGCACTGACCAATTACACCCTACCGCTACTGATTTAAGTGTATTCTGTTAACATAGAACAATTAAGTTAAGAAACATAAATTTACCTCAGATTAACATCGAAACTCACTTTGAAAATTCAAACCGGCCATAATGCAAAAGACTATCATAATCGTAGTCGATTCCGAGCAGTTGGACTTGTTTTAGGTCGTGTTTATCAAATTGGCCGACAAACATATCACCAACGTTCTCAATTTTAACATCGACGTAACTATCGCGATCAGGACGCGTATGTTCGTGATCGAATCCAAGTGTATGCATCGTCTCATGAATTATTATACCGATTCGCCAGCATCCGCTATCTGAAATTCTTATATGGCGTGGTCTAGGTCGTGCTTATCAAATTGGCTGATAAACATATCCACAACATTCTCAGTTTTAATGTCTAATATCTATCGCGATCATGACGCGCATGTTCGTAATTAAACCCCAGTATATGCATCGTTTCATGACTTATTATACTGACCCGCCAGTATGCGCTGGCTGAAACTTTAATGACTTGGTTTCGGTCGTGTTTATCAAATTGGCTGACAAACGTATTATTAACGTGCTCAGTTGGTCAGTTTAACACCGGCCTGATTGGATTCAAGTGCATGTATGGTTTCATCAATGATTATACCGAGCGTCAGCCTACCCGCAATTTTAAATATAATCTGTTTTAGCATTTTTTATTAAATTTTAGGCCACAAACATATAACCATGACTGTTAATAAGGCTAAGGTCAATAAGGCGAGTTTTCAGATGTGACGATTACTATTCCAGTTAATATTTATGTAAAAAATTTTGGATTCTACGAATTTCGACATTCGTCGTAAAATAGCATGTGTTGTCTTATGAATATTTTTATCATCGAACTAATATGTGTTCAGTATTTATAGCTGGCTGTTGATTACTGATATACATTAACGTTATCAAATCCTTCCCTAAGGTTCACACGAGCAGTGCGTTCTGCAATGTCGTAGCTAGGCCTAAGGCGAAATTATCAGGAGTCCTTATTAACATATATACGTCGGTGTTAACGTCTTTACAAAGTAATTTTATATTGCAATATATTGTAAGATGCTCAAATTGACGATATCCTTTGTACTTAGTGTTGTAGTTTACATACCACGAACCACTCCAGGCGCATCGCCACGATTTCACATTTACGGCGCTGGGTGACATTTTGTGGTCATGGGAAGCGGGGTTGAAAAACCACGTCCAGCCACCCCCCCACATCGGGGTAGTTGTTTCGGCGCGTTTAAAGCCCAAAAACTTTTCAAGACAAATTAACCATATTCATACCGAACATAATTTGGTTCATTATTTCGAACTTTCTACTATGTAAAACTACGAACGGTAAATACACATAAATAAATCAAAAAATATCCATATTTATGCTAATTTATAATATTAATTTGATTATAAAATATAAGATGTTCAAATTGATGAACTCGTTTGTACCTAGTGTTATAGTTTGCATACCGCCAACCATTCCTAATTCGGAAGAACAAAAATCGCCATCTTCATAGCGAACATAGTTTGTTTCATTATTTCGAATTTTCTAAAATGTAAAACTACGAACCCTAAATAGACGTAAGTACAAAAGTTATCTATAAATAATACTACTACTTTTAGTAATGACAAACTGGTAACAATGATGTTATGCAAGAGTAAACTTAAGATGCGCCCCCAACCATCCTCTTTTGACACCATGTACAAAACGTTGTTAGCGAACAAAACTCGAATTTCAACAGCCGTATCCAATTTCGACATTTTTCTGTTCCATAACGCCATTAGCGAATGCAATTCGGTCCCTGTACTTTAACACCAGTGTGTTCGCGAACATTTCCAAATTATAATGTGTGGAATATGAAACGGACTAATTTCTGTTCTTTAACGCAAAAATGAAATTTGTGTTCAGTGTACAACTGAATGGCAATCGCTTTTGTCAAAAGAGGATGGTAAGGGGCGCAGCTTAAGTTTACTCATGCATTAGTTCATTTTGAAACTGTTTCATGCATCAGGAAACTAGTTTTCTGACTTGTTTTCAGATAGATTTTGCTCATCACCTCCGTTACTATAGAATATATAAAAATATGACTATAAACACGGGCTCATTAAGATAAAATTTGTTAAAAAATATCGAACTCGATCATACTCATCCACTTTGACTTAGTTATGCCACGGATGGTGTGCTTGTTTTTTGCAATGTGATTCAAGGCATTCAAGGGTTACCTTCTTGGGTTCTTTGGGCATGTAGCGGCTACTCTTCCACCCCCAAGTTTTCTTAGGGGTATATACCAACTGCCAAGTCACCAATAGCCAATGCAATTCGAGCAGAAATAGAATCCACACGTAGGCCCAAGTAACCCTGAGGGGCGGTACGTTATAACGTTAGAAAAAGAACAGCTTAGAGTGGAGGGTTCGGGGGCGGCAACCCACCTACTTAGGCTTAGGCTTAGTGTATGTCTCATATAAGGACCTTAGCTTAGGCTAAGACTAAGTCTTAGGCTTAGTATATCGATAACGGTATGGCCTGCATTTTATTTCCGCCCATCAATGTTACTTTGGCCCACACGTAGATGGTTGACTTTATTGTTATTTATTGCATGTTATTTTAAATTTTATTTCATTTAATATTTCCCGCTCTAATATTATTCGTTATTGGCAACCTGGTAGTTGGGATCCAAAAGAAACCTTAGGCGTAGCCGATACACCCCAAACAACCGTGTGGTACTCCTGAAAACCGGGGAGTAACTGTAGTCCGAAAAAAGACCACATCATTTTAATGAGGCATAGTACTCGAATATAACCAAGCGTCATAATTTTCTAAAAAATTTTGTTCTAAAATCTTGTTATAAATAATTGTTAAGTTAATAAAATTTTATATCATTATATGAAAATATATATATATTATTTATTGTTATTATGTTACAATTATATCATTATTTGAAATTGTATATCGTGAATTTCAAATTCTGTGGACACATTGTATTCGAAGTGGTATGTCACAGTTTCCAGTTAATTTCGAAAATAACACACGTAACTTTAATACTTGTAAAAATATAACTTTTTGCCATATTTATAGTTTATTTCAATGATTTGAGTAATTGAGTCCTAACGACGTAGCTGTAATAACAAAAATGTGTGATATAGTTAGTATATGATCGAATTTTGCAAACAGGTTATCGTTTTTTTGATATCGACGGCTTGTACATTCTATATTTTCGGCAAATTTAATAACACAAAGTATTGACAAAATTTGAGGTGATATAGTGCATGATTGAGTTGTGGAGATAAGATATGTGGTTGCTTTAGATCGGTCACTAGCTAGGTTCTGTATTTCATTACGGCAGACCGTTACTTGGTAACACCATCAATTATTATAGATAGCGACGACCACTCTCTGTCGTGGTTGCACTGAAAGTACTGAATACTTCAAGATAGCCAAAATTGGAATCTGAAAAAAATATTTATATGACAAGTCCTTGCATTCGGAAACAGCATTAAATTCACGCTCCATATATATTGTACCGCTTGGAGGCGACCTTGCTGTGCAATGGTTTCAGGTGCAGCCTATAAAACTGCATATCCGATAAAAAACAGAAATTGTCAAATCTTGCAACCCGTTCTAATATTATGTCAGTTGCACAGTATCCGCAAGAAATGCCCGCTGCTCTCTAGACGTTCGCTCGCTGCTCGCTCGATATTCCGTCGCCACTCGCTTGATGTTCGCTCGCTGACCGCTAGATGTTCGCGCTCGCTTCTCACTAGATATACGCTCGCTGCTCGCTAGATGTTCGCTTGCTGCTCGCTAAATGTTGGCTCACTGCTCGTTGGATGTTCGTTCGCTGCTCGCTAGTTGTTCGATCGATGCTAGCTATATGTACGCTCGCTGCTCGCTAGACGTTCACTCGCTGCTCGCTAGATATTTTTTCGCTGCTCGTTATATGTTTACCCGATGCCCTCTTAATGACCGCTCGCTGTTCGCTAGATGTACCCATTCCAATGTTATGTCGCAGTATCCGTCAGGATATTGCGCAGTATCTGTCTCGCTAGATGTTGTAGCGAGAGGGATACTGTGCAATATCGTCATCTAGTTGCTCGCTGGATGATCGCTCGCTGGTCGCTACATATTCGTTCGCTGCTCGATAGATGTTTGTTCGCTGCTCGCTGGATATGTATTCGCTGCTGGGTAGATGTTTGTCCGCTGCTCTCTCGATGACCGGTCGCTGCTCGCTAGATGAACCCACTCCAATGTTATGTCACAGTATATGTCAGAAATGACCGCTGTTAGGTGTTCGCTCGCTGTTCGCTAGATGTTCGCACACTGCTCCCTTGATCTTCGCTTGCTGCTTTCCAGATTTTCGCTCGCTGCGCGCTGGACGTTCGCTCGCTGCGCGCTAGACGTTCGCTCACTGCGCGCTAGACGTTTGCTCATTGCTCGCTAGATGCTTTATCGCTGCTCACTACAGGTTAGCTCGATGCTCGATAAATATTCGCTCGCTGCTCGCTAGATGTTCGCTCGATGCTCGCTGGATGTTCGCTAGCTCCTCGCTAGATGTTCGCTCGCTGATCGCTAGACGTTCGCTTACTGTTCACTTGACGTCCGCTCGCTGCTCGCTAGATGTTCGCTCGCTGCTCACTGGACGTACGCGCGCTGATGTTCGGTGAAAATTCGGTTGCTGCTCTTTAGGCGTTCACTCGCTGCTCGCTAAACATAACCTCGCTATCCGCTTGCTGCTCACTGGACCTGCACGTTCGCTCATTGCTCGGTAGAACTTCGCTTGCTGCTCGGTAGACGTTTGTTCACTGCTCGATTGAAGTTTGCTCGTTGGTTGCCTCGCTAGATCTTCGATAGCTGCCGGTTAAATGTTCGCTCGCTCGCTCGAAAGACAACAGTCATTTGTTTTGCGTGCTGTATGTTTGAAATAAGCAAAATCACACAATTTCACTTTTAGACTTTTTGAGCCTTGTTATGTGGCTACTCTGACCGATTGCACAAATGTTGCTATATTTTAATTATGTCGTCACTCAATGGTGGTACGCTCAAAAAGGCAACAATAATTTCTGGCTCGTGCTGCAGCTTGAAATAAGCAAAATCACTGAATTCTAAATTTAGGCTTTTGGGGCCCTGTATTATTGGAGCACTGAACAGTTTCAAAATGTATATTTGAGCATTATAGATAGCTGTAAGGCTTATGAATGATGCGCCTTAACGCTTTCAACCAAAAACATCTATTTTTTTATAATATTTACAAAATTTTATTTTTTTAATTAAAGCACTGGTGAAAGCCGTGTGGTCGACCAACAAAAATAAATCGTGCTAACGTGAGCCAGATCAATCAATCAAACATTTCAAAAGTAGAACAAAATTGCTACTTATAAAAATAGTTTAAATATAATTATTAAATTTTATTTCAGATGCTTACTATGATAATACTCTTATAAATTTCACAAAATAACATAAAGCTTTAAAAAATGGGGAGCAGACAAATGTTGCGCTGCAGGAATTTTTACAGAAACATTTTTTTTAATTTAGAACTAAAAAGTTTATCCAATAGATCGATAAATGGTTGCACCAGATATATAACTTAACTTTGATTCAACTATTTAAACTTATTTCGCAAAACCAGAATTACTCTTCTGAATAATTTGTATGTACCACAAATTGGACATTGTGTCCGAACAGAATTTGACGATTTTGAATTTGCAGTGAAAACTGTTACCTAATGCATGTCGACTTTTTATTTGTATTTGTCGCTGTTCGCAAACAAATTTAACTCAATAGTGACGTCACAAAGTAATCGGTCCCCTGGTTTAGTTTGCAGTATTCGCGAACAAAGCCAGCTGATCCAAATCCGGTAGATGTTCGTTCGCAAAAAAATTCGGTAATTTTCGTTGAATGTTCGCGAACACAAATTTGCTGAATAACTATCGTAGAACTGTGTGTTCGCGAACAGTTTTGCGCTGGATTACGGTTTACCAATAACGTTTGGTAACAGAGTTTTAACCCAAATACCAAAGTATGATTGTTGATGGGCGTGGGTTAAGTTTATGTCGCAGTAGGTAATGTGTTTCCAACCCTACCAATGTCAATCTACTTACAAATTTTAAACATGTAAACTCTTCGATCGATTTGATTGCTTCGTTGATTAAAGTTACTCCAGCCGACGGATATCCAGGTTGGATTTCGTAGTATACAGTTTGATTTGGCCATTTGAATTTATTGGCTGAAATTAAAACCAACCCTGGCTCGGTATTAATGATTCTTGTTTGTCACTTGCGAACGATCCTATATTTATGCGACGTTTACGTTGTGAAATTCCAGCCATGTGGAAGATTTGTTCCTGTGTGATCACGACCATATCATGGTATATGTTGGTCGGAACGATATACTATGCAGCACAAATAATGGTGTCACGAACAATATGTATAATATAACATGTTGTCTCCGACACCTTATGTTTCAATAGTCATTTAAAAATAGGCGGGAATATAGCTAAGTAAAATTTAAATTTATATAAACCATTTGATTGCATCGTGTAAACTATACAACGTAATGCCTAGCATGGCAAGTGCATTTACAAAACCTGCACTGCATGGATTCGTTAATACAACGGAAAAACATCAAAAGATCTTTCCTTTCGCAACGGCTAGCTAAGATGTTACGGTGTCCATGACACCGTACAGAAATGTTTATGGTGTTCGAAACACCATATATAATTGCCTAGAATATAGCAATCCTGTACACTATATCGCTTAACGGTGTTACGCATGCTGTACGTAGACAAAACTTCTTCATGTCGGGCAATTTATAACGTAAACGCAGCATTAGCAGGAGTAACATACCCAATTAAAAAATTCGATATAAACACTATTATTATGTCGAACACAATATCCACACAATGCAATGCACGTTTCGCCTTTAGCAGTGTACGAACTAGGTTTAATCATTACACTAAGCCCAAATATAAGATTAAGGTATGTTTTAAGCTAAATTTGATATTGGAAATAAACCAAATCTTTTTAGACTGAGTTTGAGTATTGCCAGAAACTAATGTTAGCCTCAGCTTTATTCGTATGCTAATCGAACTCGTTACGCACACTTTGATTAAACGGTATATAAATATCACAGTGCATAAATGCCTGCACTGCGACTTTAATGTAATATTAGTCATGATGTTTGAATTATCGCGCGCTAATATGTGTGCATATGAGCTAAATTGTAAATAATTTAAATCTTACACAGTGACATATTTCTTTCCGAAAATTGCGTGATCGAAGGCCTGTTATGAGCACCTATACGACCTGTAAAGTGTGTTATCTGCAACCACTTGAAATGGTTCCTTAAGCATTTGTCTGATTGAAACTTATTTGCTGTCGTTTGCTGCATTCGAAATATTTGTGCCAAACAATTTCTCTTTATTCACTTGTACCATAAAGTATTCTGCGTTACCGAAGGCCACCTTATGAGTACCATGGCAACATCAGTCATGTAAGTTGTGTTAGCTCCAAGCGTTTCAAACAGTAACTTAAGCATTTGTCTGATTAAAACTTATTTGCTGTTTTTTGGTGTATTTGAAATATGTGTGTCAAAAAATTTCTCTTTATACATTTGTACCCAAAAATATTCTGCGTTACCGAAGGCCACTTTGTGAGCATTGGTAACATACGACTTGTAAACTGTGTTAGCTCTAACCACTTAAAATGGTTGCTTAAACATTTGTCTATTGAAACTTATTTGCTGTCTTTTGCTGCATTAAAAATATTTGTAACAAACAATTTCTCTTTACTCACTTGCACCATAAAATATTCTGCGTTACCGAAGGCCACCTTTGGTACCATCAGCCATGAAAATTGTGTTAGTTAAAATCGTTTCAAACGGTTCCTTAAGCATTTGTCTGATTGAAACTTATCTGCTGTTTTTGATGTATCTGAGATGTGTGTCAAACAATTACTCTTTAATCACCTGCGCCATAAAATACATTGCTTTGTGACAATGAACACTTATAGTTTGAACGATGATAATTTCATACAAGTATTTTGCAGCAATAAATTTGCTACATGTTGTATGTAAATTTTACACAAATACGGACAATTGGATGGCGAGCAAATCCTAGAACAGTTGTGTACCATTAATGCATGACTGTGTAAACGTAGGTTGCAGCGAACTGAGCACGACAAACGAGTGACTTACTGCACATAATTTGTATGAATTATAACCCAGACCTATGTATAAATACTCACATAGTTTTTTGAAATTTCAAATAAAGGTGTGTTTTGTAGCATATATGTTGTTCGAAGCTGTATAATGCGGCGTTCACGTTATAATATCCCCGCTGTTTGGAACTTTTGCCCCCTGTAGCCGCGACCCTACCGTGTAGACAGTCAGGGTAACACCCGTACTGTAAATCAATTTCCGAGGGTGTACCACACACCCTTAGCTACTACATTTTTCTTGACAGTGTCGTGTACACCCATAGCTACCAATTTGGCGCGAATTAACTATAACGGACACCGTCTGTAGCTAATGCGGTTTATTAGTCAACTGTCCTGTGTAGTTTTTTCTAAATTTACGATATTTGTATCTAGCCCATATGAACATTGCTCAAATAATTCCGAACACTGTCAATAAAACTGTCAGAAGACACGGTGTGCCTGACACTGTCGAGAAGTTGTAATACGCGTAACTAGCTAACTTCGAAAAAATTTATTAAAAACATAGGGGTGTCTAAGACACCCTGTTGTCAACAGTGTGCCTGACACTGTGTGGTGTACATAGATTCCAAACGTTGGGGACATTATAATGTGAACGCCGCATAAAGCTGTATAATTTTACAAAATTCAAAATTTGTACAAAAATCCAATTAAGTGTAAAAATTCTTACATTAGGATTATTTACAAAATTTTAACAATACGTACATTATTTTTGATACAAATATATATTCGAATGCATATACTGTACATGTTATGTTTCCTGCAATATATATTCAAATTCATACAATGCATGTTTCGTATGTGACGAAAATGTATATAAAGAGTCAAACATTGTGCGGTATGTTTCATTCTATAAAATGCTGCAAACCAATCAACTACAATTGTTTTTCATATAAACGAATATGAAAATTCAGAAAAAGAGAAAACTATTGTATCAAACTCGATACCGTATTGTTTTGATATTCATACTGTGCAAATGTATCAAATATCTATGTAAATCATACAACACAAATGATGTTTTGAAACAGTACACACATATATATGACATACAGGGTGTTCCAGAAGTAAGGAAAATTTATTGATCTGTCATACTCAACAACCCAGATAATTTTGTGGTTTTTTATTTGTCATAGACAAGCATTATACCAAGAATGTATGATTTTACTGACGTGTATGACACTTTTCAGCATATGCAGTGTTAGCTTATGCAGTGTTTCCAGCTTATGCAGTGTTTGTTCTCCACTCTCCAAGGGATACAATCCCCCCACCCCCTCCCCCGCACGAAATCGTGGGTGAACCAATTGTCTCTCTCCAAATAATACAGGGGACATTTGTCCCCTCCCATGAAATCCAGGGAGACATATGAACTGACCTCCATGAAATACAAGGTAGAGGGCTAAACACACCGCGCATAATCTTCGGCTAGCAGTGCATAGATAAACTGACGACTGTCATACTCGTCAGTAAAAATCATGCACTCTTGATTATACTTAGATATTACTAACTGTATGGATAATTTGCGAATTTCTCTTAGCTACAAAGTTACTGCACTAAACTCAAAATCCAACAATCCGTCAAATGTTATTCGCTCATGACACCATTATAAGAGTTTGCCAGCTCCGAGCAACAATTGTATGCTGGGTGAAATATAACCGTGATCCAGAATTGGCTGAACGAGTTATTTGGTCCGATGAAAGTCCAGTCAAGCTTAATGGTCATGTAAATCGACACAATTGAGTTTACTGGTGCAGTGAGAATCCTTATGAAACAATTGAACATAAGCTCCCAACCCCTAGAGTGACTGTTTGTATGGGTATGTGCTATTGTCCTTTCTTTTTCGACGAAACTGTTGGCGGGTATTTCCGAATGATGAACGAGCTTTTTTGGCCCTAATTTGAACAGCTGAACGAGTGCGATATATTTTTCTATTAACAGCAGGGCGTGGTGCTCACTATGCCATATATGTGCGAGAATGGTTATATGTCAATTTTCAGGATCGCTGGATCTGTCAACGTAGACCTGTTGACATTTTACGCCTAAGAATTTCTTTCTCTGGAGTTTCGGGAAGGTAAAAGTTTACAGAAGAAAGGTTAGCACTGTGTTTAGCAACTGAGAAATTTTGTTGCAGAAGGATTACGTCAGACTGTGAGAGCTGAGCCAAGCCTAGCTGCACATGGTGCACGAAGCGCCGACCGGAGTCAGAGCCTTGAAATCTGGCTTTCTTTCACCTTTATTTCTGCATGATAATAGGTTTAATATAAAAGTATTGCTTATTATCTCGTGATAATGTGTAGTTAATTGTGTGAATGTGATTTGAAAATCGGCTGCTAAATCCTTCGATTTTTTCTGCGTAATCTCCGTGTATCGCATACCAAAAAATAGTTTCTGCAAGTTCGTTGTCATATCGATGACAACACCACCAAACATCTTTAATATGGCAAATTAATAACAATACTCTTGCAACACTTGCAAACATCTTACTTATTGTTGCAATATTTTGAACATTCGGATCATCGTTAAACCCTAAATCATATGCTTTCTTGTATTCCGTCCACGTCCGGTTGCCCATACGTATATCGCCAGCGTTAAAGGCTTGGACGTTGGTGATACACTGCAACGAATATGTTTTTGTAAGTACAGTGCAAAACAAGTTGTAAAATATAATAGTTATATGAGCATTTCTGAGTTACAAGCTGAACCCAGAACTAAAACTTTACCTCAACTGATTTGTTTAAATAGTAGTTATAGATGCATTTATTACTGATAGACTAAAGACAGAACTAAAAACTTTTAGCTCGACTGATTTGTTTAAATAGTAGTTATAGATGTATTTAAGGCTGATAGGCTAAAGACAGAACTAAAAACTTTTACCTCAACTGATTTGTTTAAATAGTAGTTATAGATGCATTTATTACTGATAGACTAAAGACAGGACTAAAAACTTTTAGCTCGACTGATTTGTTTAAATAGTAGTTATAGATGTATTTAAGGCTGATAGGCTAAAGACAGAACTAAAAACTTTTACCTCAACTGATTTGTTTAAATAGTAGGATATTTGAAAGACGACTCGTAGATATAAATTGCTCAGAAAATTTGTTTTGTTTTAAAATTCAAAAACTTCTGAGTGACTCCAGGAATGTATATGTTTATTATAACACTCTTAATATGATAATCAGAAATAAAGAGATTTACGAACAACGGAACACCTTTATCATAGCCAGTCAACGGGATTGGGGTAGGGAATATACCCTGACGGTCAGAACTTCCCGAAGCAATATTTATCAACATCCACCTGAGGCCGCACTCGCAACCATCCCAGCACCACCATATCACTGTGATCCGAACGCGCACGAAAAATTTCGCGAAAATTCACGAACATTGGAGAAATTTGGTAATATTCGGAGTCTTTTCTAGAATCCCCAACCCGAAATTGGTCAATTTTGACGATACTGCTGAAATTTTGCTACCATTAGACTCAACTAGACGAGGCGGTTCAGAAAAAGAGAGCTTTGAAAAGAAAAGAAAGACAATATTTGTGACAATTTTTTTTCCGATTTTTTTGGGTTCACAATGGTACACGAAATGTTCGAGAAAAATTTATCTCGGTAAAAATATAATTATATATCATTCGAACCGCATTAACGAGTTGAGTTTAGTAACAATAAAAAGAGCGCAATCAGTTAATGAGTTAATGACTAATGCTTACGGTTAAGCCTAGATTTTGATATAATATAACCTTAACCCGTCTACCGATTGCGCTGATTTTATCACCATTCGACTTAGATTTTTAAAGCGGTTGGAATGGTATAGAAAATGATATTATTTATCGAGAAATTTTTTTAGAAAATGTAGGGTACCGAGGGACCATTGGGAAATCAAAAATCGAAAAAACCTGTCATAAATATTTGGGTATTTTCTGAACAGACTCGTCGAGCATAGTCGAATAGTATCAAAATCTTCAAAAGTAGTCAATTTAGGACTAGGGGATTCTATGTAAGACTCAAAATTACCAGAAATTGCGAAAAGTGGTAGCAAAAAATGGATAAAAGTTAACACAGATTGAGAATAATTACGAGATTTTAAAATTTCAATATCGCTCAGGGCCCTCTTACGGGGGCCTTCCCCACCCCTCGCCCTCCAGCCCACCCCTCTCCCTTTCGGCCAGAACCATCTCCTACATGAGCCGATGCAAGTTGGAAACCCATAAGTTGTATAGTAATGTGCACTCATTAATTCATAAGATGGTTCTACATAGGTCAGTTCTGACGTTTCTGAGGTAAATTAATAAGAAGTGCCACAGTTGTAAAAGTTCCTGTTAGTGCCTGGTAGTATCGCACATTTTGACATTTCACGAATTTCTCTAAATTACACTACATTTTAATAGAATGTTTAACTTAATGTTATCGTGCAAATTCATTTAATATATCGTCAAGTCAAGATGTTTTGAATATATATTTGCTGCGTGATTACATGGCGACAACCTAAGTATGTTTTCAATTTTTATGCAGAAGCCGGCCAATATATTACCACTGCAATCGTATTGCGATGTATTATATTTCGATAGCTAAACGATCGTTTTAAATTACCATTAACTGTTTAGGGATAACAAACGAACTATATTCACCGTGTTTATAATTATCATACTGGTTGGTGGTAATCTAGCGTTTCGCTTGAGATCCTAAGCACTTTATCATACGTTTAAATGAACTTTTTGTGGTGCAGTCGGAAAGCTTAGGTCTCAGAATACCGCCGAAGATATTTCCAAACTAAGCTGATACTTTCGCCAGCCAATTTAACGTAGCGCATCGCAGGATGATTATGCCCCGCTGGGTCAGTGACTTCGCAATGACACAAATTTGCTTTGGCGTTGCCTGCAGCGAGAATAGTCTAGACTTAAATTTTTATTTAGATCAAGGTGTCAGCGAACAAAACAAGCATGATTCAAATTCGACAAATTTCTATTGACAAAGCGATTTCAACCGCAGAGCAGTGTGTGCGCGAGCAGAGTTGCGCCGAATTATTTCAATTGACCAGACAGCTTTTCGTAACAATTTTTAGCGTAATAACCAAGTAAGATGGTTGGTGGTATCAGCTTACTAGCGTTGAGACGTTTCAATTATTTCTGCCTATTTGGTAAATACAATTTTGTAACAATTTTTTGCGTAATAACAAAGTAAGATGGTTGGTGGTATCAGCTTACTAGCGTTGAGACGTTTCAATTATTTCTGCCTATTTGGTAAATACAATTTTGTAACAATTTTTTTGCGTAATAACAAAGTAAGATGGTTGGTGGTATCAGCTTACTAGCGTTGAGACGTTTCAATCATTTCTGCCTATTTGGTAAATACAATTTTGTAACAATTTTTGCGTAATAACAAAGTAAGATGGTTGGTGGTATCAGCTTACTAGCGTTGAGACGTTTCAGTTATTTCTGCCTATTTGGTAAATACAATTTTAGCATTGTGAACAGGCAAGCCTATTTTTCGATCACAGTGTTTATGTTACTCTAAATTAATATATTTAATGCATACTCAAAAGAATTTGCTCGCTTCTCGAAATTGAAGAGAGTGTATGATCCTGGTATTTTTGACCTACATAACTATATTATGAAGTGCGTGCCGTTTAAACTATGTTCCATGGCCAAATCTTGGGATCCCCTAGATTTTTTCCCACTTTTGTACAATTTGTACGTATCTTATATTAGTACCCCCCTATTTGATGCAAAAAAATGAAAAGAAAACCATCCAAGTGTTGCAAAGCCCAACCAAGTATCAATAACAAAATAACACTGAAATAGCTACTTAAATTTCGCGGACACAGCCTGCAGAAAAATTGTAATTATAAATAAGTCAATTTGTATCGCCAGGTTATGTCGCCACTGGAAATATACAATCTGGTTTAAAAGTCTTATAATAAATAACTTACAGCAATCAATATTGTTACTAGGCATCTGCAGTAGTTACAAGAACAAGATAACATCATAAATTTCCATCGTATTCAATGTAAAATGTTGTGTAATATATATTATCGGTACAATATGCAAATACCGTCCCAAATAAAATATATACAGTATTGTTAATGACCTAATTTTTAGAGCGTATAGTTAAATTCTACACAGGTAAAACAAAGAGATTATATTTTATAACAACTATATATTTTTTATTTAGAAAATATTATTACAGTTGGGGTTTCCCTAAATAAATTACCACAGTTTAATTCTCTAAAAAGTAGCTTTAGGCCCTGTAACTTCTAAACTAACAAAAAAAATTGATGTCATAATATTATGCATCATATACATTAAGATACGTGCACCTAGGGCCGGATTCTGTCACAGAGTCAATTCCGACTCGTGACAAAAAGGCACAGCCACATACGGCTCTGCATAAATAAAATAAATAGCTAAGCTATGCTAGTATGTGTGTACGAGTCGGGAGAGGTTATGTCTCAGGGTTTGATCGCCGGGACGGCCTACTGAAAAAATATTTATTGCATTCAGTTTACCTGATTGTGTTACAGGGCAAATATTTCGCTTTAGGCCCAAAAAGGTAAGGTTAGTAGTAATTCACGCAAGATGCATAAATGCGGGTAAAATAAATACGTAAAATATATCTATTTTCAAAATTTTTGTTTAAGTGCCTTTTACAAGCTAACGTAGTAGCTATGTAAAACAATCTCTTTTATGCATGAAAATTACGCTATTGTAACAGGAAAGATGTGTTACGAATATATGACCATAAATATCACCAATTTTCATTTTTAACGATTTTCCATTGTCGTCATATATTTCTAGCTTTTAGAGCCGATTCCGGCACTTGTGATCTTTTATCAGCCTCGCTTTACTATTAGCTAAATATATTTGTATGGTCTGGCTCGGCCCAAAAATGTCACACTAGCTGATCGCGGCTAGCCAAGCATGGCTTTAGTGCCACGGCAGAATGTGACAAAATTCAGCCCTGTTGCACACATTTTAAGGTAAATGATGCATTGAGTTATAGTGTAAGTAAAGGTAGCCAACACCTAAAAATCATACATAGATTGTGATGGATACTATATCAAAAATTTATGCCATTAATCATTAAATGACCCAAACCGAAATTAAAAATTTCGGCGCTATAAATTAACATAGCTAGCGGTTGTAGGATTTACACTATATTTACTTTTAAGAGCAAGTAATTATAAATTACTGATTATCATTACTGACTGTTCTGTAGCTCAAGCATTTACAGAGCATGTAAGTTTAGATGGATTGGCCGAGAAATTATAGAATATCGCTGTGATAAACGCCCGGACGAAGAAACATAGCAGGGTATTTTTAAATTCCTGGGACAAATGTACGCCTAATTACAGACTACAACCTGCCCAAAGACTGATCAGATATTGCTACAGGGACGTCGCAAGGGGTGTTAGAGGTAAAAAAACTCCACCTTCTTTACTGATAAGCAAGCATTGGCGGAAATGTGTATTTTCTGAACAGTCTCCTCCAGCTGAGTGGAATGATGCCAAAATTTAGTATGTATCTTCAAAATTGACACACCAATTGGTCGTATCTGTGCCAATCTTACAAGGCAAAACATACGCGATTCTAACCGTGGCAAGAATTCAAACAAACTTGACTGATGGTCGATTATTTACGTACATTTGAGCAGCATCTACTCCTAAATAGCTGACAAAATACTTCTCTGTTGAACATAATGAAGCTTTATAAGTGCTACAATCTCGGAATCTATGTGTAGTTAACGAGTTTTCTTGTTTTGTAAAAATACAGGAATTTTATGTAATTTGTTTAATTCATAGCAAGTTTAATTTTATTTTTAATATATATATAACACATAAACAGTGTATAGGATGCCTAGAATAGTTCGATTCGTTCTCTTCAGCTTGTTAAACTTTGATAATCTAATCCCAAACTGGAAGATGAATTGATAAGCATTGCATCAAATTATGTTTAAGTGAATCTTTTTTGCTGTAATAAAAACCAACCACTGTTATTATGCTACTCAGGAATTTAGTTTTTGAGAACACGGAAATTCTGTGATAGTGTAGGCCAAAGACATCACGCGTGTACCCTTAATTTTACATTAACGGCCAACTAAGCTAACTTAGGTGTATCCGGTCGAGAGATCAACTTTGTATATAAATGTTACTCGAGTACTAATATAATATTTGGGTACTTACATTATATTCACAATGTTAATTAGATTGACTTTATTAAAAGTCGATTATCGATTTATTTGGTCTAAAACCTATGATAATTTCAAACTATTCATATCATAACTATTGCTTATGGGGATTTGGCTTCAGGTTCAACGTTTCATACGTCGCCTTGTATTTGCATGATGTCTATTTTCATTCGACGGATTTGAACTCGACCTTTATAAGTTAGGACCCACTGCAAGTCGAATAGAAAATTAATCGGCGAATATCCAAGCTGACGTATGTCAAAAATAATGTAGACAACTTACAGTTTGAATGATAAACCACATTGTGAATCGTTACATCAGATTTGAGTTAAGACCGCATTAGTTGGTTTAAAAAGTTATCGCAGTAAAACGATTAAGCCCTCACAGAAGTAATGAGAAGCAGCCTCCGTACAAACGAAAAGACGACAAACAGAATCCAAAACTAATATTTTACCCTATTTAACACAGATAAATTCATAATGTTTTGTTGAGAACTTGTTGTGTTTCCACACACGTAAAAACCGGGCATTCTTGCTTCGGCAAACGATTATCGCCTTTGATGGATATACAATGGACGCTTGTAGTACTGCGAACTATTGAGAGTTGATTATGAACGAACTCGTATATCAGTTAACTAACATATCACAATATTTGCTTGCCATTCAATGCACTCGTATCGCGGTTGCTACGCGTGTGGCGACGCTCTCGTAAAACTGAAAATGAAAATTTTGTTTAACTGAACCTGTTTACTTTTGACGGGTTTGTATATTGATTAGTTTGTAATTGCCTCTTTCACAATATTATGTGGCGTATGAAACGAAAAGATGTTCATTCTTTAATTATGCTTCTCGATTTGACTTGAGCCTACTTGAAATTTGTACAAAAAATCATAATGTCAGTAGCACGCAGCTGTAAAACGTTTAACTCTTCAATAGATTTGATCATTAAGGTTTCGGATAAAGTGAAAAGAACACTATTATCAAGTAGAGCTGTAGCAAATAATTCGAAGTTTTAGTAGAATATAAATTTAGCGATGTAAATTTAACAAAAAGCTAATATTACCACATATTGATATAATACAATTATATCTACGATACTCTTAAACACCGCCGACTAAAAACCATTTTAAAATTCTCATAAATATTATCTTTAACATGTTTTTTGTTAAATACCGAAGAGTTTAAAAAAGTAAAATATTATCCAGCTCAATCAATAACAAATAACAAATAAGCCAAAATTTCAACGAATCCATGATTTTAAATCTACGCCCAAATACCTGGAAACACAACTAGGTATAAGCAAACAGAAATATATATATTTAGAAATAAATATACTGTATAAAGTTCATAATACACGTCATACAACTCTTTTCACGGAATTTTCTTCACCCAATACAGACATGCGCGGTGTGTTCATAAATTTATTGTCATAGCCGTTAGCAATAACATTATTTTCACATTTTGTCAATATAACTATAAATATTAAAAACACCGTATTACTGCGGCCGGCTATTATAATAGCGAAATAATATTGCTTGCAAATAATTCTCCGAACTGGCTAATTAACACTCACAGCTTAAAAGGCTTAAAAATAATAAGGTTACATAGGCTAATTTATGATTTAGCAACGGTACTACGCTGTAAGCTTACGTAGATCTTATACTAAATAAATGAATTCGCTAATATTATGCTACATTTATGCTATTACTTACATTATTTTGGTTTTATTATTTACGTCAAAATTGAAATGGCTGTTGACTTGAATAAAGGCGTGTTCACACGCTCAAACTTTTTGCTCAAATTTTGATCAAATTTTGATCAAAATTTGAAAGCAACTATTTTGCATTTTTTGCAAGTTTGAACGTGTGAACACAGTTCAAACTTTTAATGAATGTTCCTGTAGCCTGTAGAAAATGTTTGAGCTCAAATTTTGATCTAAAATTTTGAAATATCGCAATTTTCATTTAAAAATCACCGTCAAATTTTGATCAAATTTTTAGCTCAAATTTTGAGCTCAAAATTTCAGCAAAAAGTTTGAGCGTGTGAACACGGCTTTAATTTACCTCATCATAGAACCTAGAAGCGGTAGACTAGATTCACCTGGAAACAATAAAAGAAACCTTATATATTATTGAGTGTTTATAAAGGAATAACGAAAACTGAACCTGGAACTAACTCCGGCAAATCATTTTCAGCGATCACAGGGGAACTATTACGAGTCTTGTACCATACTAGAAAAAATTTAGAATACTTTTTTCTGAGCAGTGCACTGAACGAAAACTGCACTGCTGAACTAACGTGTAGTAGAGTCAACAAGGAAACGATCTGATTATAGTTAAAGAAATGAATGCGTTTTCACGTAAAAATTCACCAAGATTGTCATTTATTCATCGGAAAATCAGTAAAATATATTGCCGTTAATATAACGCTGCAGCTGACAAAAATTTACTGTATAGTGCATTAAATTCGAGAAAATACGCTATTGTTTATCAAATCGATAGCTTCACATTAGAAACGCAGCATAACCTATTGTAATATTTTGGGTCCTCCTGAAGCAGGGGGAAATGAGGAAAGGGTCCCACCAAATTTTCAGGTATAGCCCTCATAGTCTCTGAACCCGCAATCATCTCTCATCCTCAAAAGAGGTCTCTTCGAAACCAGGGTCGCCTCGCCCCTTTTCAGGAATAGCCTCCTGATGATGCTAAATTATTGTTATTTTCATTTGGGTTTTTTGGGGTATAAATGCTTTTTTGTTATTTTTTAAAGATTTTCTTAATATCGTCTACCTTCTTCCCAAGTGGGCCAGCTTTTTTCCGCTATTTCCAATGGAAAGGTTTCAGGGCTATATCTCCTTAAAGAGGTTCCGAATGAGGTCTTAATTCAGGGGTCGAAAATTAAAAAAATCGATTTTGGTTTTTTACAGTTTTGACCATAACTTTTGGATAAATGGACCGATTTGGCTCAAATTTGGAAATTTTATAAAAAACGCAATGGTCTATCTAAAACTGGGATATCTCAATCTGTTGCTCTGGTAACAAGATATGGAGACAGACATTGTGAATTCAGGCGAAAAAAGTATATTTTGAAATTTGGTTAGATATGTTTGATGCATTGAAGCGTAATGTTGAGTGGAAGAACAGCTTATAGGCTTGTCACAGGCTTAGGCTTAGTCTCAGGCTTAGGTTTAATGTGTGGCTTAGTCTCGCGCTTAGCCTTGGGTTTAGTCTCAGGGTTAGTCTCGCGCTTAGGCTTATTCTCAGGCTTAAGCTTAGTGTCAGTCTAAGCCTTAGATTTAGCGCTTTAGAACTTCATTAAGGATGAAGTTGACGTTTCGGAGCACGCGCTTTGTGACTGGTACAATTATTGCAGGGTCATTCCTATGGTTTATGAACGGAACAATTGGCAAGGTCTTGTGCTGGGAGGCCCAGAGATTGACGTTGAAATTGACGAGTCAATGATTTTTCGATAAAAATATAATCGTGGGTTACCTCGTCAGAAACGTGGCTGGGTGGTGGGAATGCTAAAACATGGTACACAAAGGTGCCAACTTTTGCGGGTTCCGGCGAAAACAATTGGGTTTTCATGCCCTTAATTTGTCAGCATTTCCGCCTAGGAAGTCGTGTACTCACCGATAGCGTTGTTACATATTTCCATGGATTGGCCAGATTGCCGAGACCGCAATGTCACATGCATTAAAGGGTTACTCACCATAATAGACAATTCGTTAATCCTAATACCTTGGAAGTTCACACAAAGAATATAGCCGGGTTATGGCGTCGGCTAAAGATGTTTTAGCGAGACCGTAAGTGTGTTCCGAATGAATTGTTCGAAAGATACCTGGCTGATTTTGTATGGCGTGAACAGTTTGGTGCTCAGACGTTTGGGGCCTGGTTCATCTAATCCGTATGTATCGGATTTAAGATATAAAATGTAAGTGAATTTTAGTGTGTTTAGTTTTTTTGAATAATTCGTCACTGTGTTGTGATTTAATTGAGTGGAAATTGGCACCATTAGACTTGCCTTGCCGAGCTGCGTTGAATGGTGCATTATAAATCGAAATTCACAAGGATTTTTTTCAATTTTTTAACGTATATACCGTAGTGCCCAGTAAAAAAAATCGAAAAAATTTTTCTGAAAATGTTCATAATGAATACCATTGTACTCAGCTCGGGGAGCTGATTCCAAATATACCAAAAATTTTTGGACGATTCCCTGACCCCGCAGCTTCAGCAGTGCACAATTTTTGTTGCGCTTTTTACTATTTTGGCTGTGTCCAAGGCAAAAGTACGACGCCCATGATCTAAACGAACTTATTTCATTTCTTGATGAAGTACATCTTGTGGTTGTAAATATATGATTTTTTGACATAGCTAGGCATCAGGGTTGAAGATCAGGTTTTGACCTTGTTTTTTCTTAAAATATTACACTGCCGAGAAGAACAGCTTTAAAACTGCTCTCAAATCAGCAAGAACAGCTCAGTCGGTAGAGCGCCTGCTTGCAGACCCCAATGCTAGAGCCTGTGGTATCGAATCCCGCCTCAACTTCAACTGTTTCATCTTCTAAATTTTTACGCCCTTTCGTCTTCAAATACCCATCACTAGTCCGAAATCAAAAATAAAGGTTATACTGATTGCTTGGACATTACTGTCGATTTGCTAAAGTCAGAATCAACAACATACGCCCCATGTTATGTTCCTGCCTGACTGTCAATTTTATATGAATTATTAATAAAACGAAATACAAAAATATTGAATATGTAAGAAATATGTAGCATGCGAAAATTAAAACGCCAGTGGCAGGCCATGCTGAACGGCGGTAGATGTCGAAAAATTACAGCTTTATACTGCTGTGAAGTCAGATAGGGATAGCTCAGCCAGGATCCAAACGCAGAAGCTCGTTTAAGTCGGCTTGCTTTTCGGATGCGTGCAGGTACGCAATCGCTATAAGGTCAAATCAAAAGCTACTTAACCAGCATAAATGAGCCAAATTTCGCGGTAGTTAAAAATCTCCCACCACGACGCTTAGTATGTGAATCGCAAAAATTTCGTCAGCAGTTATTATAGAAAATTAATTCAAAAACGATCGAGATATTTGGATAATGTATTTTATACATGGTAAGTTTAAGATTACACGACTTCAAGTATAATGTTTGTTTGTTTGTTTGTTTGTTTGTTTGTTTATTCGCCGAACATAGTACATTCACAGTAATGGAAACAAGCAACAAAACAAGTGTACACAAATGTTGGCGGGGCCGGGAAAGACCGATCATCCGGCCACCAAACCCCGACCCTTTAAGTAAGGTCGAAAATTATGCTGAGCGATACGATTTTTAAAATATTTTTTGTACGATATTATTTTTAAAATGTTTTTAATATTTATTTAAAATATTTTTAAAATATTTTAAAATATGTTTTGCACGTACTTTCGCCTTTTAGAGTCCATGGGTAGAATAATGCAATGTTTCAGGCTAAAATTAAGGCAAATTTTGTTGTTATCGCTTGCAACTTAATCGAGAGATTGGCTCATATTTCTACAATGTATGTGACCGTCAATGGCTATAGTACGACATCAGCATAGCTCTGAGGAAAGCTCTCACGTAGAAATATAGCGCTACGATCATAAATTTTACGTACCAAATCTATGGAAATATCGTTATTACAGTTAAAATTGGTTAACGGTTAATACAATATTGCATAAATCAATGCGGTATCTAGCTATATAAATTTTACCGTAAAGGGCATTAAGATAAGTGTATATAATAAACCTGAATTTAACACTTAACCATTAAAATAACCTGCAGTTAACACTGCAGTTACATATAACAATTTGGTTCGAGCCTACTGAACAGTTAACGGGCAACTGGGTTTGCAGATATGTAAAATATAATATTGTCTTCAATAGTTGTACCGATTTTACGTGGCTTTAAGCAGTGTTATTGATTTCCTGGCTTGAACTAGGGGTCAGGACAACGCATTTCAGGCTAAAAATTATGCATCACGTTACACATTTTATGAACATCGTTAGCGAAGGGGAAGACGCCCATGCCAGGATTTGACAAAATGACCTCGGGCGGCCAAACTATCGATCCCGATCTTTACGATTCAGCAATGTATTTGGCCTTTAAACCAGTATACCATGAATATGATGGAACCAAAACCGACGATAAGGTCGTTGGAAGAGTACAATCACGGGTTCATCAACATTCATCCAAAATTAGTAAACAGTCAGGTTTACAGATTTTAGATGGTCACGACACCACTTTGTCGAAAAATTTTTAGTGTTACCAAGGTATTTTTGAAGAAGACATAATTCATTTTATTGGTATTCTCTTGAATTATTTTAGGCTCAAACTGAAATGTTTATGGTTTATCCAACACATGTCCGAAGCCCCAAGGAGAATAGTGGTAGCTTCAGGGTGGAAGTTATATCAGTGGAGGTATAAAAGATTATCTAGGAAAATTTTCGAAATTCTTTGGGACTCAAAATTTTTCATAATTTTTGTCAATTCCCGCAGAATTTTGCAAATTTTCCTCAAGTTTTGTTAATTTTGTCCAATTATTGCTCATTTTTACCATATTTTGCTTATTGTTGCGGCGGTTGGGGTCAGGCTACCTTTTCAGTGGGTGGGAGGGGGGGTTCGCTATGTCCCGAGGGAAGGGTTCTGATCCTCGTTGGGATAATCCATCCCCTTCTATTAGCATGTATAATCTGACATGAAGACTCGAGAAAAGATCTCTATCAACGCGCAGGGGCTTACGCTTTCACAGAGTTCGAGTGACGAGTTCTGTTTTTCTAGCATTGGCATTTTGGCCCCACCAAGATGTTTTATTGCTTGTTGGAGCCAGCTACTATATTCCTTTAGACCATTTCAAGCCAGCGTGTAATAAGAAAGTTCAAATATAAACTGCAAACATTTCATTACATAGTATATATTGTCAACAAAAAGTGACTTCATATTTGCTTCACATTTTAAGTTCATCAGTATACTAGCAACCTAAAATTTAATCCGGTAACTCAACGGTTTCAAGACACCATCTAGTTAAATAAGTTTTTTTTCAGTTAAATATCACCATTCCTATTCTAGAACGAACCAAAATATACTGGGAACAAATGTTCGACCGGTGTTTTTCTAAATATCTCAAGAATGATTGAAGACACTCCGATAGGTTTGTTGCAATGACCTATGGTATGACCGGCAACTCTATATGTGTTTCACCATGCAACTATCCCATGAGGTATGAATGGTACACCCGCTTTAAACGGACACTCCTTCAATTTTTATGACAACGGGAAATACGCTTTCACATTATATTTCGAAAGACATTTAAAAAATATGGCATATCTTTTACGTTCCCCAGGATGGGAACTTTGCTGACTATTTCTTTTTTAGTGGACCCGGTATTCTAGAGTTGTGGCAAATTTAGTTCAAAATTTAAGCGAATTTCTTCCGATGACACAGAGTTACCAGAGCTGTTATTAAATTTGTGTTCGCGCTACTTTAAAGTTATTTGAAACTTCTGATGCTTTTGACTAAAATCCGTCCATAAATAGACATACATCGAGGAATCCATGTCCTTAATACAGTAATAACTGGGTTGCAAAACCTTGCTTAACTCTAAAGTTTGAGCTTTTACCGAAAACTAAGCTTTTTAATATTTTCGACATATTGGATTTGTTTCAGGGTTGTAAATAGAAACGATATTGTGTTGAGCATTGATCTGTCACTTGTTATTCCTTCACGAAAATCAGTTATAAATTAAGCCCGAACAGCTAAGACTATACTTTAATACATTATTCCTGCCGTAAATTACGTATCAATAAACTAAATTATTCAGTCGCTTGAAATTTGCTAGTATTTTCGAGCTCACGACTCACACGTGTGTATAATTTTGACATTATAGTGTTCAATCCAAGCTTTTTGCTCAGTCATTAGGCGGAATGCTCAGAAATATTTGTGCTATTTACAAGTATTAAAATATTTGTTACGGAAATAACCTTCGTGGCTGCTGAAGATAGCTTTCGATCAAAAACTAACTATTATGCAAATGGCCATAATACTCCAAATTTCGCAAAAGAACCAGAGTTAAGTATTTTTGTAAGAATGCACACTTAAACAAACTCGGAGATTTTATTGAAGTCTTAGATCCAAGAACATAGGCATAAACATAAACCAATTTTGTTTATGGGAATACCGGTACTTAATGGTGTTAGTAATATAATTTCGTGGTTTTTGGCTTATGCAAAGCCAATATAGATTATCTAAGCATTCCAACTAGAAACTTTTTTTAATTTTTATCAGATTTTGTGGGTACATCGCACATCTTACGTTAGTTTCTATGCCATTTACGGTGTGATAACTGCAGAACTACAGCGGTGTTCTGATATTGTACCTACTTATATTATCGGCAGCATTCCACGATTACTGAATCTAATTTACTGTTGACCTAATTTCAATCATATTTCTATCGCTGGAAATAACTTCTCAAGTTCAGCAAATGTTATTCTTTGCTCGGGATTGCGGTTCCAACATCGAGCCATAAAATCGTACAGGCATCGTCCTAGACAATATGGGGGTTTGGACAACGTTCGACCCGCGCATATTTGTTCCATTACAGTGAGTTCATTTTCAACATCAGAAAATGGATGCTCACCACACGTTACAATTTCCCACATAATCACACCGAAAGACCATACATCAGATTTTGCTGTAAATCGATGTGTTCCAATCACTTCAGGTGCACTCCACCGTGGCGATAGTTTACTACCGCTCGATAGCCGATAGTACAGCTTCGCTTCATCGTACGTTCGTGTAAGGCCAAAATCAGAAATCTTAACCTCGACTGTTGTGCCACTATCGGAACACAAGTTTTCGTTGGTAACTAAGCAATTCCGTGCAGCTAAGTCACGGTGAAGAACATCAATGGATTCCAAATAGCAGCAACCGGACAATATTTGCCTAATGATGCCAATACATCGTAGTATTCCAAATTCGATCGGGCCGTTTATTGCACAACCTAGATCTTCCTCGCAAAATTTATCCACATTTGACTTGCAACTATGTGTCGGTGTTATTTTGCGCAGAGCTGATAGTAAATCACCGCCACTCACCTTTTCAAGAACCAAAATGAATAATGCGTCGTCAGTACAAAGACCTAGCAACCGTACAATGTTATCGTGATTTAAGTTGCGCATGGTTAAGGCTTCTTGTATTAAATCAGCCTGTGCAGTCATATCTTTTAAACAATCAGATTTCAATGTCTTCAGCGCTACCGGAGTAAGAATCTTACGTTTTATTCCATGTTTTTTATTGGGAAACGTTTCGCTTAATAATTTTACATAGCCTTCATGTACTATTCCGTGTTCACCGCATCCTATTATAGCCGTTATTTCAATGTCGTCTCTTGCTATTCGACGGACGGAGCTAAGTTCTTCTGGTGGATTGAGGAATAGATTATTTGCATGTCGCTTCTTGTATCGTATCCATACAACGAATGAAATTACCAGAGAAATCAACACCAGGCTGCCAGTAAGCGAACCAGCCAATATCTTCGCAAGCTGTGGAATACTTTTGTCGGGTGAAATTGTCATAGTGACAGTATCGGTGTAATTGCTACGACCTGCGCTGTTTCTAGCGCTGACTTTAGCCTGAAAGATAAAATGCAGGCCATGTCGTTCTCAATATACTAAGCCTAAGCCTTATTCTTAGCCTAAGCTATATGACAAATACACTAGGCCTAAGCCTTAGCGGCGACTGCTCCCCCCGAACCCTCTGCTCTAAGCTGTTCCTTTTTTTCTAACGTTATAACGTCCCGCTCCTCAGGGTTACTTGGGCCCTCATAACTTTCTAACGGTGCCGTAGATTTCAATACACCACACACCAGTAGATTTCTCTCATCAAGCCGAGCCGAACGGTACTCAACATGAACATATGCCGAAGAAAAACGTTTTTGGGTTCTCATTGGCACCTTAAAAATCGAAAAATAATTTTGGTCAGGGATATGCATAAAATGGGTATTTTCTGAACCGCCTCATCGGGCTGAATCGATTGGTGCAAAAACCAGCTATGTATAGTCAAAATTGATCGAATTCGGGCTGGGGGAGTAAAAGAAAAGACCTTAAAACGGTATATAAAGATTATTAATTTCAAATTATGATGACTCAGGACAGTGACATGAACATAGTTTTGGACGACAAATATTTATTCATATGCTGCCTAATCTATGTAATGTACAGAAGCTGTATGTTACTCCTCCAACGCTATAAAAATTTCAAGATTTAGGTTGAGATTATGTTATTTGGGGCATATGCTAAAATTGTAATGGAAAATCTGAAACGGTTTATTTTAACTCATACTGTATACTGGTAGTGAACGGCTGTATTAATATATAAATAAGTTATGTTTTCCAACTACTTTAAGCGTCATTACATTTTCTACCTTTTCTGTATCGTGGTCTAAATAAAACTAACTCGACCTCCGCCCCCCGCTATGGGCTAAATTTGGCGTTTTTGGTCCACTTGTGCGTCACACAGGTTTAACAAAATACAAAATGTAAGTTTAAAATGCTGAAGCAAAATACATTTAACGCAATAGACGACATATGTAAGTCCATCGTTTACTTGCCAAAAGCAAAAGAACTACGTTTAGTCAAAATTTTGAAAATTTTACTATTTTTCCGGCATTGTTAATAAACTTTACCTAATCGCTGGAACTCTGTACTACAAAGTTGTAAGTCTAGATTGCTTTTTAGTCGACACTTCACAAATCTGATCTTATTTAGCGGGCAAACAACTGTCAAATTGGCAAAAATTTCCAATTCGAGCCGCTTTTGCGAAAATATATGGCAGCAAATTATTGAAGCAGCTCAATTATAACGGTAAAGGATGAACATACAGATTATAATGTTAAATAATGAAAATGCGGATATATTTTTAAGCGTCGTATGATTTCCGAAAATTCATTAGGCCAATGACGAGACATGCGTGAACCATACAGCAAAAGAAAAATTTTTTACACTGGTAATCGCTTATTTGAACAAATTACTCTCTCCCTCTATACGCACTCTTCGTTTCGATTAATGTACATGATTTGAGATAAAAGCTTGCGAAACTGAAGTGCTCCAATACGCCTTTCTAAGGTGTCGATCGATGTGCTAACACGAAAAAAGTTGCGAACATATTACCAAGCAGTTATCTCCTTTTCAGCCATTCTAAGGAATCGGACAGCAATAGGCAAAATATGCGAGTTTATGCGGCAGTGATATTTTTTACGAACTGTAAATTCACTTATATTTATCAGCTTCATAACGAACAGTAAGCGGGATAGCTTTGGTCTGCAGGTTCAGGTTTCTTTTGTCCCAGCACCTAAAACCTTGGTCGAAACCACGGGCGCTGTGTTCAATACGACCAAAAACAACGATAATGCTTCTTTCAGAAAGCCGAGCACTCTATTATGTGATCAGTTATACTTATCATGCCCAAAGCTACCAAGTGGAATTAGCGCTTATAGAAACTTATTGTGTTAACAAAGTACGCGGCGTAAGTATCTTTCGCGCGCATTGTCTTTTGCTCACTCTGCGAGGTCCCTTAAAAACCCAGCAATAGCTTCTAGATAGCTCAGGCGTCTTGCATGGCCCGTTCTCGCAATCTGCTCGGCGTCTCATCCGTCAAACGGGATTGATTATGTCCAGCACTGAACGATACAGAATCTAGCTCTGACGAATAAACCATAAATTTTCTCTAAATAAAGCAAATACAACAGCTCCATGCTTATAGACAGCTCTATACAAACATAATGCTGAATTATGTTGAATTAGTTAGATTCAAGTTATAATGTTCCTGAAAATCAAAACTTTACAATGGAGTACGCTGTGTTTAATGTGTTTGGAAATTCTAGAAAGCTATATAGGTTTAAACCGAACATTGTGCTGGTTCACGTCTTTTATTTTACGGGGAACATCCCGGAAAACCCATATTGATAGCTTCTTAAGCACGCAGCCGCTCCGATAAAGATATATAATGATATATCACCATATTGGCATCTGATAGACGCCGGTAGCTTACGAAGCTACATCACATATTCAACTGGCCAAGAACCTCAGTTTTCAACAGGCGCCGCTTCAATCATAAAGCGATAACTGTGGGATACAACTCTTTGATGGAGGAGGCATTTACGGCGTGAACTTGCTGAACAAATTCATATTAGCCAGCTGTAGCAGTCCTCATTTATGAAGCCTGAAGCGGTCGAATTGAACACTCTGTAAATAATATATACGTGTTCCACAGAATAATGAGCGCACAGCGGGACAACGTTTTTTCTTACTTCCAATCTGCAGTGATCACATGTCGTATTGCTTGGCAAGGTCCATTCAGTATTATTTGTCGTTTGGTCAATACGAAGATTCGTCGCTTCATCGCTCTCATCTTTATCTTCCAAAATGATTATTTCTAATTCCAGTACATAAGACAATTTATCGACCGAATCACCCCCGATAGAAACTGGCCGGGTCCAACGAATCGTGATAGTACTTCCAATTCTGTCAAAATATAGTCCAAATGGTGGCGATGGCTTAATAATTGGCGTTGTGACTTCCGATGTTTCCATTACATACGCAGCGTCCGAGTAAATAAGAGTCACATAATAATAGTATCTTGTGTTTGGTGCCAGCTCGTTGACATATAGAGAAGCGGGATAGCCTGAATTAAATATGACAACTATATATACAAGAGGCTAATATGGTTTGTTTAACAACGGTGTCCCACTGCCCAGAATAATTTTTAATGTTATGGTCCTAATTATACGTTTCGAATTAGACGGTGGCCCAAAATTACTCTTAAAATTTGCGTATGTAGCTTGAATATAGCAATCGGATACATAATATGCGTATTATATATATTTCAAACAAAATCGGCTGTAAAAAGCGAGTTTCCGGCAAAACATATAGTGATAGTATGGATTTTGATTTTCTTAAGAGAAACGTCAATTGTGTCACATCTATTTGTATTGTTAGCAGTTTATGCATCATTTACCTTAAGATGTGTGGAGCATGGTTGGATTTTGTCACAGTCTGCCGCGATTACAAAGCCAAGCTTGGCTAGCCGCGATTACAAAGCCAAGCTTGGCTAGCCGCGATTAGCCAGTATGACATTTTTTCGGGCCGAGCCAGACCCTACAAATATATTAGCTAATAAAAATCATTTCTGATAAATTGTTGCAAGAACCTCAATCGGCTCTAAAAGCCAGAAATATATGATGACAATGGAAAATCGCAAAAAAATGGAAATTGGTGATACATATGGTCATATATTCGTAAAACATCTTTCCAGTCACAATAGCATAACTTTTATATATGAAAGAGCGTGTTTTACATAGCTACTAGGTTGGCTTGTAAAAGGTGCTTAAACAAAAATTATGAAAATAGCGATATTTACGTACTTATTTTGCCTGAACTAATGCGTCGAACTTTAATTACTACTAATCTTACCTTTTTGGGCCAAGAGCTCAATATTTTTCCTGTAACACAATCTGCTAAACTGAATGTAATAAATATTTTTTCAGCAGTCTGTCCAGGCTATAAAGTCATTCATCATGACATATAGCCGCTCCCGGTTGGTACAAACATACTAGCATTGCTTAGCTATTGATTTTATTTATGAAGGGCCGGATATGATTGTGCCTTTTTGTCACGAGCCGGAACTGGCTCAGTGATAGAGATAAATGATACATTATGTCGTTTCCAAAGGTCCTGAATTAACGCTTTTTCAGAGAAAATTGTTACCGCTAAAACAGTTCCATTGGTTCCAGGTCCAGATCTGTGGGTCACAAACATTCGTTCGTTATTTTTAAGAATACATTATAATATCAAAGGCTAAATATATACTATAGCTGCACGAGATCTATCGGCATAGGAGGCAAATGGTTCCTGTGTGAGCATATATAGTTATATATGAATGCTTAGATATAAGTAGAATCTGCAGAGTGCTATGTTTTATGATACCGTTGCAGTGTACGTTATGTGATAACAATAAGAAAGCTATATATAACCAAACTTTAAGGGGAAAAGTTTGAGTAACTTTATGCTTTCGCACGGTAAAACGTATGTACAGATTTATACACTTGAAATATGTATATATGTGACATATTATTTGGTATACCTAGTTAATTCTGTAAAAATAAATTTGCTCAATGTATACTACTGACGGTTTCGAGAACACCACACAAAAAATATTGGAAGTGCAATAAGTACAAGTTATAAGAGTATGAGAGTTATAAGTTATAACTTATAAGCAATAATAAATACAAGTTATAAGAGTATGAAAGAGCCGATGACACTATATAACCAACGGTTGCAGAGATACTGTGAGCAGACAATATTTCCACATGGTTGTTCCTTTATACCGTAAAGTCCGCTATAGATAAGATAAAAATCAAAATATAGCAACAACGTTACCTAAATTTTTTGTCCAAATGTAATTTTCGTATTTCGTATAGTCAAACCATAGGGCACATGCAACAGTAGGATCCGGAAGCATTTCGCGGTTTGCCACAAAAACGATTCGCATTATCGTTGTTGACGTTACATCATTAATATTTGTCATATTGGTATTAGTATCTTTTAGGATAATTGGATTCCAATCAAATACACAAAAGTCGTCACGGCAATCGGTCAACTGCAACCTTCCTGGAAGCTTGAGAGTTGTTGTTTGCAACTCTATTGTGTACTCGCCATCCTGCAATTATGTTACCTCGAAATAAAAAAATAAAATCGATTTGCTAAATTCAATGACTAATAAATTCAACCGTCGTGGAAGGTTGAGCGTAGTTGTTAACACAATCGCGTACTGGTGATCTGCAATGATATTACCTCGCAATCTCAAAATAAAAATAATTCGCTAAATCCAATCACTAACAAATTCAACCGTCGTGGAAGGTTGAGCGTAGTTGTTAACACAATCGCGTACTGGTGATCTGCAATGATATTACCTCGCAATCTCAAAATAAAAATAATTCGCTAAATCTAATCACTAACAAATTCAACCGTCGTGGAAGGTTGAGCGTCGTTGTTAACAACACAACTGCGTACTGCTGGTCTGCACTGATATTACCTCGCAATCCCAAAATAAAAACAATTTGCTAAATTCAATGACTAATAAATTCAACCATCGTGGAAGGTTGAGCGTAGTTGTTAACACAATCACGTACTGGTGATCTGCAATGATATTACCTCGCAATCTCAAAATAAAAATAATTCGCTAAATCCAATCACTAACAAATTCAACCGTCGTGGAAGGTTGAGCGTCGTTCTTAACAATACAACCGCGTACTGCTGGTCTGCAATGATATTACCTCGCAATCCCAAAATAAAAACAATTTGCTAAATTCAATGACTAATAAATTCAACCATCGTGGAAGGTTGAGCGTAGTTGTTAACACAATCACGTACTGGTGATCTGCACTGATATTACCTCGCAATCCCAAAATAAAAACAATTTGCTAAATTCAATGACTAATAAATTCAACCGTCGTGGAAGGTTGAACGTACTTGTTAACACAATCGCGTAACTGGTGATCTGCAATGATCTTACCTCGCAATCTCAAAATAAAAATAATTCGTTAAATCTAATCACTAATAAATTCAAACGTCGTGGAAGGTTGAACGTACTTGTTAACACAATTGCGTACTGGTGATCTGCAATGATATTACCTCGCAATCTCAAAATAAAAATAATTCGCTAAATCCAATCACTAACAAATTCAACCGTCGTGGAAGGTTGAAAGTACTTGTTAACACAATCGCGTAACTGGTGGTCTGCAATGATATTACCTCGCAATCCCAAACCAAAAATAATTTACTAAATCCAATGATTAACATATTCATTCTTCCTGGAAGGTGGAGAGTAGTTGTTTGCAACTCAATTGGGTACAATCCCCAAAACTAAATCATAAAAGTACACTAACATTGTTTTCTTTGTCTTAATTTCAGGCTAAAATACAACGTATATTGAATAGTGCGTTAGTCCAACTACCGTAGGTAGTAGGGCCTTGAATCATTAATTTCAGTTCACATAGCTACTATGCAATAATTCACAATGTAGCTTTTAATTGTCATAATTCAGCAACATACGGTCGGAGATTTTTCAACGATAGGTCTAAATGTTTCTCTTGATATGTTCTAACGATCTCGGTGTAGATTCGAATATATAAATCTGCCTCTCAGCTTATTTCTACTGTTAAATCATGTTTTTGACCATTTTTCGTTGTGTAAACTATATATTATTTGTAACAAGAGTATGTGTGGGAGTGATTAATCAATTTTATAGAAGTAACTTTTGATACAATGCTATTCACGCTCTGCGTGCACGTAATCATATATTTTATCGCACGAGCTTCCGTTTATAAACGAGAACTGATGAATAATCATCAGAAATCGATTACGTATAACACAAACTCAAAGGCATCGACTCACAATGTGCGTTAGATTCGAACCTTGGGGGCATGAAAAAATTATCAGATTACAATCGTCGACTAGAATTGAAGCTTAAGAAAAATAAGGTTATAGAAAATCAGGAACATACCGGTAAAAAAGAAAACAAGCTACACTTAACGACAATTGTTAAATTATACGTCTTTGCAGGGCTCAAACCATGTATACCAAATGCGCTTTCACCTTCCCTCAGTTGCAAGTGTCGACTATAAATTGACAAATATGCAGTGTTTTGGTAAACTGGTAATGCAGTCAAACAGGAACATACCGGTAAAAAAGAAAACAAGCTACACTTAACGACAATTGTTAAATTATACGTCTTTGCAGGGCTCAAACCATGTATACCAAATGCACTTTCACCTTCCCTTAGTTGCAAGTGTCGACTATAAATTGACAAATATGCAGTGTTTTGGTAAACTGGTAATGCAGGCAAATAGGAACATACCGGTAAAAAAGAAAACAAGCTACACTTAACGACAATTGTTAAATTATACGTCTTTGCAGGGCTCAAACCATGTATACCAAATGCACTTTCACCTTCCCTCAGTTGCAAGTGTCGACTATAAATTGACAAATATGCAGTGTTTTGGTAAACTGGTAATGCAGACAAATAGGAACATACCGGTAAAAAAGAAAACAAGCTACACTTAACGACAATTGTTAAATTATACGTCTTTGCAGGGCTCAAACCATGTATACCAAATGCGCTTTCACCTTCCCTCAGTTGCAAGTGTCGACTATAAATTGACAAATATGCAGTGTTTTGGTAAACTGGTAATGCAGGCAAATAGGAACATACCGGTAAAAAAGAAAACAAGCTACACTTAACGACAATTGTTAAATTATACGTCTTTGCAGGGCTCAAACCATGTATACCAAATGCGCTTTCACCTTCCCTCAGTTGCAAGTGTCGACTATAAATTGACAAATATGCAGTGTTTTGGTAAACTGGTAATGCAGTCAAACAGGAACATACCGGTAAAAAAGAAAACAAGCTACACTTAACGACAATTGTTAAATTATACGTCTTTGCAGGGCTCAAACCATGTATACCAAATGCGCTTTCACCTTCCCTCAGTTGCAAGTGTCGACTATAAATTGACAAATATGCAGTGTTTTGGTAAACTGGTAATGCAGGCAAACATTGCCAAGAATGTATCCTGGTCGAGTATGATCGGCGTATGGGATACCAATGAAGATAAATGTATCCGCGCATTGGCGTTAAATTAGTTACCGCATCTCGAATTGCTATGATCGTAAAATCCAGATCGGATTTATCCGGTGCTATTGTTAAAAGACTTGTCTCTGGAGTTAGTGTGGTCATTGTAAAATTACCGCACGGAGTTTGTTCTCGGCTGTCGAATTCGGCAGCTGTAATCACCGGAATGAATAAAATCAAGTTGCATAGTGCTTGATACACTATTACACATGTTCTTGATATATTTACATCGCTGCCATACATATTGTTGATACGCGCTTTATTTTGGAAGGAATTAGGTTTACCGATAATCTGATGTTAGAATAATTGTTGTTTGCCACATTATTAGACGCCTGTAATAATCGATTCAATTTAATGATGTGTTCAGATCCCGTTCGCTTCGTTAACAACCGATTATTTCCAAAGCGGTCCGGTTCGAATTCTGTTCCGACGCGATCCGACCCAATAAAGAATTACACAGATTTATTCAGTCCGAGTAGGATGATGCCGTATGAAAATACAAATATCATGCGCACATGTCACGGTGGATGCAGAATTTGCTTGTGTCGGGTCTTAGATCGAATCGGATCGGACGTAAGGTGAACAACCGCCTTTATAAATTTTCTTGTAAAATGAGTTTTAGCAACAAATTTTATATTTGTAGTTAAAATTTTGTCCAAAAATTACAAATTTGTGGTTAAAATTTTGTCCAGAAATTATAAATTTGTGAATAAAATTTTGTCTAGAAATTATAAATTTGTGGTTAAAACTTTGTCGAGAAACGTTCTGACTGCTATTCATATCAAATTTGTCTACGCTCTGTAATTCGAAAATTCAATTCATACTTTCTTCTCTAAAATATTCTAGACTATTTGCATTGACACACTATATAATTGCTGCAATATGTATATTGTGTGAACTCTATCAGAAGATTGCGGTCATACAATCGTTGATAAATATATTAGTAGATGAAAAAAGCTGCTTTTGCCCCCCCACCGGTGGGGACCGGTGGCGGTGAGTCATGGGCATTACTCTTATTTATATGTATATATGTTTACCATACATGCATACGTATGTTTATTGTATATATAAATACAGACATGCAAGTAGTATAATAGGCATAAAATATACACGCTCCACCGTGGAGCCATCTACAGTAATCCCTTCTACGCTATGGCCAAGGAGCAAACCCGTAAGGGCATGATAGTGTTTTCGACGGTTTAACACACCCGTAAGGGCATGATAGTGGTTTCGACATTTTAACACATCCGTAGGGGTATAATAGTGTTTTCGGCATTTTAACACACCCGTAAGGGTATGATAGTGTTTTCGACTGGGCAACACACCCGTGGGGTCATAATAGTGTTTTCGATATTTTAACACACCCGTAAGGGCGTAGTAGTGTTTTCGATATTTTAACACACCCGTAGGGGTATAATAGTGTTTTCGGATTTTTAACACACCCCTAGGGGCACAATAGTGTTTTCGGCATTTTAACACACCCGTAAGGGTATAATACTGTTTTCGGCATTTTAACACACCCGTAGGGTCATAATAGTGTTTTCGATATTTTAACACACCCGTAAGGGCGTAGTAGTGTTTTCGATATTTTAACACACCCGTAGGGGTATAATAGTGTTTTCGGATTTTTAACACACCCCTAGGGGCACAATAGTGTTTTCGATATTTTAACACACCCGTAAGGGCGTAGTAGTGTTTTCGGCTGGGCACCCTCACCAAACGTGTAATTTTGTTTTTTCTTTATTGAGAAAATTACATAATAATAGGAAGTATAATATATACATACACATACAACATATAAAATAT